>ML681984.1:845128-961039 GCA_007922195.1 Podocnemis expansa | reverse complement strand
CTATCTATCTATCTATCTATCTATCTATCTATCTATCTATCTATCTATCATAGAAATGCCTTTTGCAATTTCTTTCTCTTTATAATGACAATAGATAGTGAAGAGTCTGTCAGAAAGCGACCTCTGAGTGGAGTGTGGGCACGTGTGGGGGGATCTGCTGGGTGAGTGGGTGGTACAAAGGTGGGTGGGCAGAGGGGCGACTTGCGGGGTGAGCGTCTGGTACGGGGGTGCGTGGGCAGGCGGATGGCTCTCTGTGTGGATAGTACAAGGGTGGGCGGCCGGGCAGGCAAGTGAGACTGTTGGGTGTGTTTGTGTCCTTGTCTGTAGAGAGCCCACAAAGGGTGCGGGGGCTAGAGCTGGCATGGCGGGAGCTGGGAGCTTCCAAGAGTTTCACTCCTCCCTTGGGATTTTGGCTCCAGTGCTTAGCGGGCATGCTGGGGAAGCCATGGAGTCATGATCCCAGGGACGGGGGTGTCTCCAGGTGGTATCCTGGAGTGCAGGGACTGAGCAGGCTTTAGGGGCCTTGGGGAACCCAAAATGAGTCGAGGGCACCCTCAGGGTGATCTGGGGCATGTCAGTGGGAGCAGAGCTGGGATTTTCCCGTTGACCTTGAGCCCTTTCAGCCAGTCCTGGTGCCACCCATCTGGGCTGGGAACAGGCCTTCAGGTGCAAGACCTGGTGCTCCTGTTCAAGCCCCAGCCTAGGGACTTTACCTCTGGCCATATGAAACAGCATGTGCCTGGCGCCCATAGACCACAGATCACATGGCTTGGGGTCCCTGCCCTGCCCCCTGCATGGTCCCCAGGGTGACTCCTGCCAGCGTGACCTATGAACTCTGAGCAGGGAGCCTGGATCCGTGATGGATGGGGGGGAGGTGTCCCATGGGATGGGACAGATTGTACTGCTGGCTTGGGGGTAGCAGCGTATTTTCTTATCTGTTGCTCTTTGGCCCAAGGGGGATGTGTTCTGCCATTTGGGTGCCCAGTAATGGATCCTGCCCATGGGGACCACATGGCAATTTTCAGTAATATGTTATGGGCCCTGGGTGTGCCTCAGTTTCCCTACATGCTGTGGTGTTACGCAGTGAGGAGTGGGGCAGTTGGCTCTCGGTGTGAATGTCACCAGCTCTGAGCTGGGACGGGTCATTAAAGACAAGCCAAGGCTGAGGCCGAGCCCATATCAGTGGAGAAGCCCAGAAGACAACAGCAGAGCCTGTCCCCAGAGCCCTGACGCTGGTGCCTCAGGTGGGGAGGCAGGGATGCTGGGCACTGTTCCCCGCTGAGGGGGACACGAGCTGGCCCCGGGGCGGGGGCAGGCTCTCAGTAGGGCTCTGAGCCAGGGCTGAGGCCAGTCTATACTCTAGGCCTGTATCAGTCACAGCAGAGCCATGCAAGGACCCCCCCACCTACCCTGTGGATGCCGAGCTGTGTCAGCAAGGGAGCTCCTGCCACAGCACAGACCTCGTCACTAATGTGCTCCCACAGTGCAGCTGCACGTGTGCAATGTGGCATGATGCTGAGCCTGAGACGGGCAGACCGTGGGCGCCAGGCTCTCCGCTGTCTGACTGGGCTCTGGGCCGACCAACCCTCCTTTCTCCAGCTGCCCAGGCTGGGTCCAGCAGAGTAACAAACCAGCCCAGCTGCTTGCCCCCGCTGTGTGTTGCACTGCTTTCTAGGATGGGACATGGGTCCCAGGGGGTCTGTGCTGCCCAGAGCTCGCCGGGCATAGTGATGGTCCCCAAACTGGGGCTGTGGCCCTGATCCTGTCACCCAATGACACAGACACATCTCGCCCACGGAGCCCTTCACCCAGTGGCTCTGTGCCTAGGAACTGGGTGCTGGGGGGAGGCTGGTTTGTGGGGACTCCTAGCAGCCTGGCAGACAGTGAGTGAATTGGGGGATCTTATGGATGGGGACTGCATGGACAGGGCTGTGTTGACAGGGAGGGGCAGCCCCTAGCCCCCTGTGTCTGAAGGGGGTGAGGCCATGGGGTGGGCTTGTGGCGCTGGAGGGCACTGTTGGCTGCCAGCGTGGTGGCTGTTCCCTGCTAGCTCCCACTAGGCGGCAGTGCCACAAGTGGCCGGCGCACTGGGATTTGCCACGCCCCGACCTTGGGATAATCTTCAATAGGATTAAAAGCTTAAATGTCTCAGTGTAATTGTCGGGAGCTCCCTGTGCTGAGCTGCCACGCGCCCACGCGGGCCAAGAGCCCCTGCTATTCCTGCTCCCTCCTGCTGTCTGGGGCCTCTCCATGCAGCCAGCATCGTCAGCAGCTCCTGGGCCCTCCCCAAGGGGCTGAGCCTCCACTGGTGCCAGGCATGCCCGGCAAAATGGGCTCTGGAGGCAAACAGACTAGCCTGGGCCCAGGCAGTGGAGATAGGCCGTGGACAGGCCCTAGTGCTGATGTAGCAGGACATGGGGGGGCCCAAGGACAGGGCCGTGTCACCTGGTTTGCTGGGGAGATGGTCTCCTGGTGTGGGAGAGCATCTCCCTCATTGAGTATGGGGCTGGCTGAGGATCCATGCACATGCTGGCTCTTCCTTCGGGCTGCTGAGATGGACAATAGCTAACCATGAGCTGGGGCAGAGTGGGGCCTATGTGAGCAAGGGATCTGCTGCTCGCCCCCCAGCTGCATGACAGTCAGTGTACTTGGTCATAGGGCTGTGCGCCCCCTTTCCATTGCCCTCACTGAGGAGACATGTCTGTAGGCAGAGCCCAGGGGCTGTCCGTGGTGCCCAAGGAATCCCTGCCCAGGGCACCTGCCCCAGACCCCCCAGGAGTCCCAGGGGACCCCCGAGGCTGCTGGTCCCTTGCCTGGGCACTGTGGCTCCAGAATGGGAGAGGCACAAAGACAGCATAAAGTCTCTCACCCTCCCGCCAACATAGCTGGGGTGCAGCAACGAATTGGCTCAGCCTCATGCCCTGATATCTTTCTCTGGCCCTCGGCCCCCTGCCAGGAGGCAGTGCTCTGAAAAAATTGTGTCCAGGTGCCCCCCACTTGGTAAGAGTGGGTCAAGTAGGATCCCAGGAGGGGCCAGGACTGGAGCCCAGCACTGCCTTCCCAGCCCCCCTCTGGCTAATGGGCCCTGACATTTCACTGAGATTTAGCACGGAGCCCAGCGCTGAATATTCATGAGGCCGCCCGGCCCTGCCAGCCTGGCTGGGCCGCGTGTGTGATTAATCATATGTCGTTCCCTTTGCTTTAACCCCACCTGCACATGCTGCTCATTACGGTGCTGCCAGCTCCAGCCCTGAACGGGGCTGCCCGGCACCTCAGCCCCACATTCCCCTTGCCAGAGAGGAGCCAGCGTGTGGCGGTGCAGGGCCGTGCCTGGCAGGGCTGTGGGGTGAGGAGAGGAGGGGCTCCAGGGATTGTGTTTCTCCCAGATCCTGGGCACAGGGGGTGAACTTGCTGCCTGGTGTCCTGGGCTCGGGGCTCTGGGGACCCCGGCTGTTGCCAGTTTCCATTTTGATTGTGCTCAGTGTGTGGGGCTGGGTCTGTCTGCCTGTCCCAGCAGTCACTGTGTCCAGGAGTCTGGCCCTGCTCAGGGTAGAGCTGGGAGAGCCCAGGAGCGCTGGGCCAGGCTTTCTGACCCAGTGGGGTCCATCCAACCCTGGGGGGTTGCCCTGTGCACAGAGCCTGGGGGAGGGGGCGTGCTGAAGTTGGCTAATCTGGGTCTACAGGCATCACCTACACCAGTGTTTCCCAACCTTTTATCTGCCACGGCACACTGTACCATGCTGTTGCTCATGGCACCTGGACTCTGCCACCACTGGCAGCCCCTGGCCAGGGCCAGATCCCACAAGCGTTGGCGGCTCCTGGGCCCTGACCGGGGCTGGGTCCTGCTGCCATTGGCGGCACGCTTAGGAGTTGTTGTGGCATGCTGGTGTGCCATGGTACAGTGGTTGGGAACCACTGACCTCGACAAACAGATGGTAGCTGGGTGGTGGAAGCCCTGTAGCCAGCTACGTCCAGGCTGTCCTGCCAGTGCATCCATCACCAGGATGTTCGTGTGCTGGTGTCCCAGCCTCATGCCATGTGGCCCAGCTGGTGCTGCTGATCACTGTCCTCCCCCAACTGCTCTTTTCACAGCCTGCCCCCTCTGTTCCTTCTCCTAGCCTGACCTGGTGGGCGAGCGAGGTCTTGGGCAGTGCCCGTTGGGAGCATGCCCCACCTCATGGCACATCAGGCCCTTTGAGCCTTCAGCCCATTTATGCCACCAGCTGTGGCCAGGCTCCCTCTGGGATGTTGGCTCTTTTGCATCTGCTCTTTAGGCATGATTTTGGGATGTCCTGAGCCCCTGGGTCTCATCCCACCTCCTGTCCTGGCCTGGAGGTGCCCGCACACAGGGCCAGTTGACAGCTTTGGGGCTGACCAAAGCCCGGTCTCATTTGGAGCTGCCCAGGAATGGGGTTCATGGATTCATCATCATATGGACATCGTGCCAGCATCTATTTGTGCTCTGGGAGGCAGCCAGGCTCTGTGGCCAGCTGCTGCTTCCTAGCTGTGCAGTTCATTTCTTCACCCCCTGGGCCAGACCTACCCCGCCCCACCCAGGGCCCAGCCTGGCCCCAGCCACACCCTGCCTTGGACCCGGGGCCTGTCCTGTCCCCTGTCTGCTTGGCCCATGGCAGAGGCAGAGGCTGTGTCAGTGATGTGCTGGAAGAGGCTTTCCCACCTGCTTGCTTGCTCTTTCACTCAGTGACGCCTCCAGGGCTGCAGGCAGTGCATCTGTTATTCACCTGTGTCCTGCATACCTAGCTCCCAGACAGTGCCCTGGTGCTGCGCTCTGTGCCTGCATCTCACAATGGGCCCCACGTTGGAAATGCCCGAGTCACCTGGCAGAAAAGGCAGAGCACCTTGCAGCTGCGTGTGGGGCGAGTGAAGTGGGCAAGGCTGGCTGCCAGGGGAGCTGAATGAGTAGTGGAGGGCTGGGAACCACCCCCCAAGCCCCTTCAGGCTGGGTCTTCTGCGCAGCCAGCTCAGGAACTCACACCCCCAGGCCCAAGTCAGCTGGGTCCTCCAAGTGTCCTCCAAGAAATGCCACAAGCCGGACACTGCCCCAAAAGCCCCTACTGGGCATCTAGCTCGCCTGCCCCCCTCTGTGTCCCATCCCCATCATCCTGTCTTCAAGGGCACCCATGGCCTCTGGACCCCCCCACTGCCCCAGCTGGGAATCCATGCCGTGGTGGGAAAGCTGGGCTGGGATTTAGTCCCCACTGGGGACTGCAGGGCTCTGTGGGGAGCGGGCGGTGGGAGGCCTGGCTGACATTTACCATCCGCTTGGTGCCGCGGCTCCGGCAGCCCTGCACAAATGACATCAATATTCATGGGCAGTGCGCAGAGCCGTGGCTGTCCCCACTGATTACAGCACCCGTCCGCAAGTAGGAGATTGTTGGCCCCAAGTCTGCTCGGCCGGGCCCTGGACTGGCATCCAGTGTCCACACCTACAGCCAGTTCAGCTCCTTTCCCAGGGCCTGCAGCAGCTGCCTCTGTGCTGGGAGTCGGGGAAGCTGGGCTGGGCTGTGCCGAGCTAAGGGCCCAGGAGGACACCAGTTGGGCTGGCAGCAATATCAACAGGCTTTGGCTGGGGCTCAGGAATTCCTCATGTGCTGGAGCCTTGTTGTCTCTGTGTCTGTGACACTCTCAACCTGGGCTCCCTCTAGGGCCGGGCACAGTGAGGGTGGCGAAGGGGGATGGATTGAGTAGGGACCCCAGTTGTCTCTACCGCTCCTCCCCTGCTGCAGCGATTCATTGCTGCAGAGCCACTCCAGGTGCGGTGCAGAGGCTGGTGGGTGCGCTCCTGCCCTGGTACATGCTGGGGTCCCCCCAGCCAACTCTGTCACTCGATGCAGTCCACAGCGCTTCTGCCCACCTTGTACTCCCTGCCCATGGCTGGCACCTGGCAATGTCCCCGTCATGGGGGGAAATAATTGAAGTAGCTGGGAACAAACTGCACACTGCGGTTCCAGAGCTGCTGAGTGAGCCCTGGCCATGCCAGGCCATGGAGACTTCACTGTGCACCAGTGGTCAAGGCCACTGCAGTGTCACTGCCACCACTTGACATGCACATGGACACACACAGACAGCGACAAGGTGGGGGGGATCCCCCCTTTTGTTGGCACAACTTCTACTAGAGAGAGGATGAGGGGCAGCTGTCGTCACACTGTGCTCTGCCTCGCAGACAGGGACACAGCTCATGCACCATGTGTGTCTCTCTGTCTCATCACCAGACTTTGGGCCAACCCAAGCTGTTCCAGCCACCTGCAGGGAGAGTCTGGAGTGTGTGGGGACCACCCCGGCTCCAGCAAAGCCATGATCACACACACATTGCCCCATATACCCACCTACCCAATGGTATGCCTGCTCACAAATACACACCCCTGCAGCTGCACACACCCACCCATGAATACATACCCATGTGCCTGCACATGCCCACTCACAAATACACACCTGTGCATCTGCACACACCTGCTCACAAATACACATACATGTATTTGCTCACAAACACACCCCCTAGACCTGCTCACAAATACACACCCCCACATACAGAGCATGGTGCCCATCACGGCTGGATCCCACCTGCTGGGCAGCCCTGGGTGCCCTCACAATGGACAATGAAATGTTTCTCCTCCTCGGTGCAGGCCTCCCCCTTCCTGCATGACAGCTGCAGCTACACAAACACAAGCAGAGCATGGCTGGTGATGCACACATGTGTGAACAACTGTGCACAATGTGTTGGTCACCAACATCTGTGTGCAAATTTGCTGAGGGCAGTGCTGGCACCTTGGGGCTGATTGCTTGGGTCTGTGGGTCAGGAAGGGAACCCTGGAAGTCTCCATGCCCTGCTACATCCTGCGGCTGGGCTCCAGCTGTGATGGCCCTTGGCCCAGGGCAGTGTCTGGTGAAGGGCACTGGCCTGCCCTGGGCAGTGGCTGTGGCTGCTGACTCCAAGTGGTGGGCAGAATTGTAGGACTCCTCCATGGCTGGGCCAGGTGTGGAACAGACACCCAGTTGGCTCACGTGAAGGTGGGGGCTGCGGCTGGCGGCAAGTGGAACTGTATTCCCTCCTTGTACTGGAAATGAAAGACTCATGCACACCATTGATTGCTGCATCACAGCCCAGGGGCCGCCAGAACTACAGGGGTTCACTCCATGGGCCATGTCCCCTCCATTTGTTGCCTGAAAGAGCAAATCTATTTATCTGTCTGTTTGTCTGTCCAGCGGGTGGACTGCCTACATGCCCAGAGGTTTCCAGCTGGAGCACAGAGTTGACACGTCACTGCAGGGTGATTGATTCTCTCTCTGCCGGTGGGCTGCTGGGGCGGGTGCCCACAGCAATATCTCCCTCCTGTGGAGAAGTGGGAACCCTCTGCTAGGTTAATAAGGGAAGACACGGGTGTTGACCCTCTTTCTTTTCTATTCGGGTGATGGGACACAGGTGGGTGATATGAGGTAGAGCCACTAGGGGCAGGGGGGTAGTGTTTAGGGACCCTTTACCTGGGACTCCCCCCCCTCCCACTGGTCACACTGGATTCCGCTGGTTGGGCCAGGGGGCGGAGAGGTGGGCAGAGCTAGGAGGGGAACAAAGGACCAAGGGGAAGGGGGACTAGAGGGAAATGGGGATCCAAGAGACAGGACCCTGCCCTGGGGTGTCCTAATCCCCTGGGGGTTTCACTTCTGGTTGTTCTGAGGATGCTGATACCAACTGTCCTTGCTGCTGTATGAACTGGTTTGCTAATAAACCCTCTGATTGCCACACTGGCTGAGAGTTGCTGCTGGTTGGGACGGCTGGGACCCTCCTGGAGGGAAACCCCTCCAAGGGAGACCGGACAGAGCAAGGATCTGACCCTCTCAGCCTGGAGTTGGGAGCTGGCTGCACAGAGCGCGGAGACCCGGGTGCTGGACGGGAGGAGACTCCACCATAGCAGAGACCTGACTGGCTGTGGACAGAGGGGATCCAAGAGGCTTGTCCGGGGTCTCCATCACACCTCCATACCCTGTGCCAAGAGCACCCTAAGTCCCCCACCAGCTGCCCCCTGCTCTGCGGTGGGGCTTCTCTGCTCCCTTCTGGCCCTTTCGCTCCTCACTCAGTGCCTCCCACCTCTGGGCTCACACTCATTCGGGGGGGCCGTGGCCTGGCCTAGGCCAGGGTGAAGTTGATGTGGCAGGGATGTGGCAGTTCCCCGGGCTGTACAGGTTCTGTGCAGACAGTGTTCAGAGGGTTAGGAGGATGAGCCGGGGACTGCCTATTCATGCAGGTTTTGCCTACACAGGAATCATGCCATTAGTGTAGACCAATGGTTCCCAACCTGTGGTCCAAGGACCCCTGGGGGTCCATGGACATGCTGCAGGGGGTCCGCGGAGCCTCTCCCTACTGGGGCCAGAATCTAGCTGCACCCCTGATGCTCCCTACCAGGGCTGCCTTTCCCCTCCTGTGGCTGGATCCTGGCAGGGGGATGGGGGCTGCAGTGGCTCCCCAGCAGGGGCAAGGTCATGGGGCCATAGCTGCCGCAGCTTGGCTCCCCAAAGGCACAGCCATGGGGGTGGCAGCCCTGGTAGCTGGCTGTCCCAGTGGCGCTGCCAGAGTGGCACAGGTCAGAGTCTGATTATTACATAATCAACTGGGGGGGGGGCACAATGTTTATTTTTGTTAAAAAGGGGTCCCCAGCCTGAAAAAGGTTGGGAACCACTGGTGTAGACAAACCCTCACTCCCTGGGATTAGGATGGGGCCAGCCCTGTCACCTGCATCTGCCGCACAGCCTGCAGCTCATCTACTGTCTCCAGCCACACAACTCGTGGGCTTAGTCCCCCTGCTCCCCCCAGATGGCCAACCTGGCTGGGCCCTCCTGCTCCCTGACACCCCACTCCCTGACACCCTCTGCCCCACCTGCTCCTGGTACTTTCTGTCCCCACCTGCTCCCCAGCACCCCCTGTCCCCACCTGCTTCCAGGCACCCTCTGTCCTCACTGGCAGGGTTCAGCCTTCATTGCCAGGCGCTGGTGGTTCCCGGAGTGAGGGGAGAGCACAGTATCCATATGAGGCTCTGCAGCTGGGTCACTGCACCATGGCACTGGGCATATGCCTAAGCATAAGGGGGGGGGGAGCCAGGGGGCCAGGCATGGGCAAGGAGCTGGGTTGTTGCCAGTGTGGGGCATCGCCCTGGGTGGATTCTCATCTCTGTCAGTTGCTGAAGCCAGCCTGGATGTCTCTGGCTTAGCTTGGGGGTGACGTGGGGCCAGGAACCTAGGACTTGCTGCCCTTCTGCTGCCTGGGGCATGGCTGAAGTCAAGGCCAGGGGGCACTTGGCACCTGCTTCAGCCTGGCCACATTGCGCAGCCTGGGGGTCATGGGGGGAATGGGCTGGGCTCACCCCCATCCACTGCGATGGTGTGTGCGGCAGGACAGGCGGGAGGCAGGCTGGTGGGCGTGGGGTGGGGTGGGCCAGCAGCGCAGTCCCTGCATTTCCCTCTGCCTGAAGGTCTCAGCTCATTGCCCAGCAGTGCGCCCTGCTCAGGGGTGGTGCAGGATCAGCCCTTGCCCCTCACCACTCCCCAGATCCCAGGGCTGGCACAACCAGGAACCCATTTGGCAAGGTGGGTGGTGGCCATCTCCAGCCATGTGTGCTGGCCTCACAAATGCCCCAGGGATGTGACTGGGCACTGACTGGCCCAACCTCGCCCCTGCATCTAATAGCTGGGGTGGTAGAGAGGAGGTGCAGTTGGACAATTTGGGGATGGCAAAACTCCCCCAGGTCCCTATTAGTCCCTTCAGTTGCTGCCCAGCCTGGGTTGCTGGCCTGACTCCCGGCTTGTTAGTGTGAAATGGTGGCTGTGCCAGGCGTGTGCCCAGCCTAGTCTGGCCATAGTCCCAGAGCCTGGGGGGGCGGGTGGAGAGGGCTGAAGATGGGCTCCTAGGCTGTTTGTTTGGAGGCAGTTCCCAGCATGCTGTGGGACTGGTGGAGCTATAAATAGCTGGCCTGCATGGGGGCGGGGGGGAACCGCTTTGTGAGCAGGACAAAGGAGGCTGCGTTGCACTCGCTTGTCATTAACTGCCTTCCTGCTGCCCGCCGGCCAGCAGCGCGGGATGTGCCAGGGCATTGCAGCCCGAGCTTCTGGGGGGAGGATGGGTGGCAGGGCTGGAAATACCTTCTTGCCCCTGGGACCTGCCAGCTGGCACTGAAAATGCCAGGGAGAGAAGAAATGCACCAAAGGCAGGGCTTGGCAGGAAGGCATCATCCTTGCACTACCGTGTCCTGCCCCCTGCCAGGGAACAGGGATGGGTGAGAGCTGGGCAACGTGGGAGGAGAAGTCCGGGGAGATGGTGAACATACACTCGCTCCACCAAGGCTCTTAGTGCAGGCTGGCCGACAATGACACACCTGGCACGCTGCTCCATCCTTGCTCCGTTCCCAGGTTGGGCACATGTGTTGGGCCCTGGCAGACACAGCCTTGCACTCAGAGCGGGAGCAAGCAGGCATCTGTCTGTCCCCAGTCTGCTCCTGAGGACATCCAGCCATGCCCACTCTTTGCAGCCTGGCACAGCTGGTCTGCACAGCTGAGGTGGGCAGAGAAGGAGAGCATATGGGTCTAGGATCTGCATCTGACCCAGCACTTGGCAGGGGGTGCTGGAGGGAGTTCTTGGAGCCAGGGTCAGAAGTCAAAATGCCCTAAGCAGCTTGGGCAATTGGTCTGAAACCAGCAAGGTGATGCTCAGCACAGCTGAGCACAGAGCAGCTGCTGGGGCGGCAAAGTCTGAGGCACAGTTGTAACCCAGAGAATAACAGGAAAGGGGGCAGCCCCATGGCAAGGGTTGGGGGTTACTCTGGGGCATGACCGGGCAAGGAGGCACCAGTGTGATGCAGCCATGGAAAAGACTGGGTTGTGTAACTGGGGCAGTCACTGTCCCATCCGGCTCAGCTTGGGATCCCCCACCCCATAGCTGTCTTGGGGCCAGGGCTGGGTGCTGCACTTAGAAAAACTGGGGTAATGGGAAAGCCTGGTGGCAGTGGAGAGCAACAGGACAATGGCAGAGGGGACCAGGCTGGTGGGAGGGCTACACTTGAGCGGGTTAGTCTGGGTGGCTGGGACCGGGTTCCAACCTGAGCAAGGCTGTCACACAGGGCTGGCGCTGAGTGGTTCTCTGTGCCAACAAGCTGGCCTGAGCCACCCCCCACCCTTTGCAGGCTCCCACAACCTCAGCGTCCACAGCGCCTGAGTCAGCTGCGTGGGCCAGTGGCTGGGGACTCGCAGCAGTGTGCACAGCCCTGGCCGCAGCACAAGGGGCAGTGAGTGACAGGTTGGGTGGAGATCCGGAATAACTTTCCAACCAGTGGGATGGAGAATTCCCGGCCATGGAGGTGGGCCAAGCTCTACTCTGCCAGGCTGCTCTTGCCTCACATGGCCCTGCCTCCATTGGGAGATGGCACATGCCAACTCCGTGAAGGCCCATGTTCAATGACTCTTTCTGGCATGGACCTTGGTGCCCACACTCCTTGGCCAGGGCTGGGAGTGCCCCTGGCTGGGCACCACAGCTAGCAGGGCAAGGTTGCACTCACAGCACACTGCTGGTCCCCATTGCTGCTTTGCCCCAGCACAGCCTGTGGAGAAGTGGGAACCCTCCACTAGGTTAATAAGGGAAGACACAGGTGTTGACCCTCTTTCTTTTCTATTTGGGTGATGGGACACAGGTGGGTGATGTGAGGTAGAGCCACTAGGGGCAGGGGGGTAGTGTTTAGGGAGCCTGTACCTGGGACCCCCCGCTGGTCACACCGGATTCAGCTGGTTGGACCAGGGGGCAGAGAGGTGGGCAGAGCGAGGAGGGGAACAAAGGACCAAGGGGAAGGAGGGTAGGAGGGAAATGGAGGGTCCAAGAGACAGGACCCTGCCCTGGGGTGTCCTAATCCCCTGGGGGTTTCACGTCTGGTTGGTCTGATGATGCTGATACCAACTGTCCTTGCTGCTGTATGAACTGGTTTGCTAATAAACCCTCTGATTGCCACACTGGCTGAGAGTCGCTGCTGATTGGGACGGCTGGGACCCTCCTGGGGGGAGGAAAACCCTCCCCCCAAGGGAGACCAGACAGAGCAAGGATCGGACCCTCTGAGCCTGGAGTTGGGAGCTGGCTGCACAGAGCGTGGAGACCCGGGTGCTGGACGGGAGGAGACTCCACCGTAGCAGAGTCCTGACTGGCTGTGGACAGAGGGGATCCAAGAGGCTTGTCTGGGGTCTCCGTCACACAACCGTACACGCCACATGCAAGGCATGTGGGGCACCATTGTCCATCTGTGCAGAGCCGTGGCATGGGCGGGCCAGGCACCCTCGGCTCCAAGCTGCCCATTCTAGGTGGTGAAGCAGACAGCCCAACCCAGCCTGGCCGCCTGCCAAGGCCATTCCTTGCTGTACAATCTGGAAACGCGGGTGCAGGTGCCGGCCATGCAGGCGGCCGGGGGCTGGGGAGCCGTGAGGCGCTGGTGCCGGTAATTGGATGCATGTTTCTCCCAATGAGTTTGTATCATTTTTATGTAAATCTGACATTTCCGGGTGGTGTGCAGCACGCACGCAAAACACTGCTCCTGTCGCCAGCACCCACACCTTCCTGCCTGGCTGCGGTGCAGCCAATTGAAGGGCTCAGCTGCTACATGGGGTTCTGCCCCCTGTCCCTCATCCCCCCAGCTTTGTCAGCCCCCTTCCCACCCCTAAGGAGGCCACACACAGGCCCATCCCAGCATGAGATCCCTGTCCCACCATCCCAGCCCAGAGCGGCTGCTGGGGCCCAACAACACGGGCTGGGCTGGTGTTCTGGGAAGTGGGGCTGGTGCAGTCTGGCATGGCTGAAACCCGGTCCCAATCTTGCTCAGGCCTGGGGTGAAGGGTGCAAGCATGGGGGGCAGAGCCTGTATCAAGATCTGTCCTAATTGCGCAGAGTAGCAGCAGGGTCCCAGCTGAGCTGTCCTTGGTGCTGGGGAGAGTTTGCCAAGGATCCAAGGGGCACGTCAGCCTTGGCATGGGGTGCAAAGGATGTCCCACAGCCCAGCAAGAGTTGGAGCCAGAGTCATGCTCGGGGCAGGCCCTCACACCCATCAGCCTCCCCGGGGCTGGGCATGGGCTAGGGCCAAAGGGCACAGCAGGTCAGCCAATGGGCATCTCCCCTGCATCCTGGCACCAGAGCAGCAGGGAGTGTGGACAGAGCAGGGCTTCTGCCCAGCCGTCTGGCCCTCCCAGCTTTGGGCGGTTGCACAGCCAGCTGGGGTGGGCAGGGGAAGCTTTGTGCTGTACAGCCACTGAAGGGTTAATCGGTTGAGGGCGCTTGTGGGCAGGAGCAAGCTGCATCTCGGTCTTAGCTGAACAGACAAACTGTTGCAATGAATGTTCTGCATGGCCCCTGTTCTAGGAGCCTTAAGAGAGCCATGCAGGGGGCTGCAGGTGGAGCTGGGCCCCTCCCTTGGTGTCTGACCCCTTCCCCACCAGTGCAGGACAGGTTTAGCTCCTTGCCTATGTTGGGGGGCAAAGTGGGGGGTCCAGATGTCCCTGGCTCTGCGTCTGTGTAGGTGTGGAGATGTGGATGCAGTCACAAGAGCTAAGCGGGGTGGAGACTGGTGGGGCCGAGCTGGGGGGGCCAGAGACTGGGGGGTTCAGGTGCCCCTGACTGGCAGGATAGGGCTCGGGAGGGCCATGGCAGAGAGGAGGAGAGTGTGGGTGGGGGACAGCTGCAATCTCGGGGCACCAGCATCCCAGCCCCCAACCCCTGTGACTCGGAGGGTCCTGAGGGCAGCCCAGGCCTCTCCAGCCAGGGATCTTGCAGTGCAGTGGCTGAGGGGAGGTCAGATGGGGGTATGCATTACCTGGGCCCTTCTTCCTCCACTTTGCCCCATTTCCCCCTGCATGTGCGGTCACCCCTTTGGTGTTTCTGGCCCCGTCTCATCGTCCTGTATTGCCAGATTGGCGTTGGCCCCGAGTACGCAAGGAGCCTTCAGGGAAATGCACTAGCCTGTGATCTAGATGTGGGGCTGCCAGGGACATGGTGCTGGGGAGTCTAGGCTTGAGGGGAGCTGGGCTGTGTGAGGAGGGGGCAAAGAGCCTGGGCAGCTGCGGTATCTAGGAAGGGGCATGGCTGATCTGGGGAGGGGCTGGGCTGGACCCAAGGGGGCAGATTCAGTGGTGTGGGGGTGGCAGAAGAGCCATGTCACACAGGAGGCCATGCCTGGGTAGGAGGCCATTAGGCTAGGGCAGGAGAAACTGGCACTGGCTCTGAGTGCGAGATGCTGGGAGCAGGGGACTCTCTGGATGCTCACACCCCTGGCCAGGTGTGGGGAAGGATGCTAGGTCAGGTGCCTGGGCCCTGGGGGCCTGGTACCTGCGGTGCAGGGGCGGTGGCTGATGAGCCGTTAATTACAGGTGCTGCTTGGCTGGTGCAACGCATTCCTGCTGCTCCCCTGGCAGATCCGCACGGCGCGTGACACGCTCTGTGATAAATTGATAGCCCGTTTAGCATCAATTTTCCCTTCTCCGGTGTCAGACAGCCGCACTAATGGGATGGGACAAGTGAGAATGAAATAACGGGCCCTGAGCGCCAGCCAGCACATGGCTCGGGCGGCTGCTTCTGGGCATGACAGGGCAACTTGGCCTGTCCGGGCTGGGGGCAGGGGCCTCTGGGCACTAGACCCTTCTGGCCACTATCAGTGCTGTGTGAGAGCTGCCCCGCCACCTGTGCTCACTCCACCCAGGGAGAAAGGAGAGGGTGGCTGGAGCTCGCCTGGCTCCCACTGCACCTCAGGGTAAGCGGGCTTCATGTCCAGGATGGCTGTGGCAGGACGGGGCCTGGTGCATGTTCAGCGTTTGGCATACCAATCTGAAAGATGCAGGGGCAGAGTTGGGGCAAGAAGCCTGGCAGATGGCCTGGGGCCATCCTGTGGCAGTGCTCCAGGACAAGGTGCAGCCTGCGGGTGGGATCAGGCTGTGCCAAGCCCCTATCGGGCAGGCACCCAGGCTGGCAGCCTGTCCCTCAGGCTCCCTGTGTCAGCACCCTCTGGTTCCCCTGTCTTCACCCAGTGCCCGGGTATCCTCCTTCCCTTGCCCAGGGCAAGGCCCCATGCAGTTGCAACTGGAGATGGTGACTGGTGAGCTCAGTCCAGCTTGGCACATGTGATGCTGAGGGCCCTAGCCGTGGGCTGCAGGCGAGTGGTATCAGTTTGTGGCCTTGAGCCCAGGAGACAGTGAGAAGTGAAGAAGCTTCTCTGGCTGGTGGACCAGCCTTGGCGACTCCAGCGCTGGGGGGGCGAGTGTGCACTGAGCCTGGAGCACAGGCCTGGGGGCTAGGACTCCTGGGTGCCATACTCAACTCCTGCCCAGCTTGCAGTCAGACCACGGCTGTTTCCCTGCTGCTCTCAAGGACTTGTTTTTCCCTTCCTGCAGGCGCTGGAGATATGGGAGGGCGGGCAGCAGAGATTCTGGCTCACCACGGAAATGCCAAACTGGGCAGAGTCGACACTGGCAGGCGGCATGGTCTCCGGGAGCCCACTCTCTGGCTTCCTTTGTGTGATGAAGTAAGAAAACCTCTTGGGTTATTGTGGTTCTTCTTTTCTGTTCCTGTTCTGGGGTGATGGTATTCTGGTGATGGGACACAGGGGTGTGATAACTATAGGTACCACTAGGGGGGAAGAGGCTTTAGTGTGACCTTACCTGGACCCCCTGGGGGTGACAGGTTGTGGCCGGTTTAGACCAGGGGCAGGGCAGCTGGATAGGGAGGAGAACAAAGGGGAGAGAGGAGGAAGGAAGATGGAGGTCAGAGGGGCAGGACCTCCAGGGCTTGTCCTGGGGGTTTACTATCTGCCCTCCTAGGTGATCTGAGAGCCAACTGTCCTAGCTGCTGTGCAAAGTGGATTGCTAATAAACCCTCTGACTGCTACACTGGCTGAGTGTCACTGCTGATTGGGACGGCTAGGACCCTCGTGGAGGGAGGACCCCCCCCATGGGAGACTAGACAGGTCAAGGGTCGGACCCTCTGAGCCTGGATTTGGGAAGCTGGCTACAGGTAGCGTGGAGACCCAGGTGCTGAACGGGAGAAGGCGCCACCGTAGCAGAGTCCTGGTGGGCTGTGAACAGAGGGGATCCAAAAGGCTTTTCTGGGTTCTCCGTGACACTTTGCCCCTGCGTCTTCCTATGTGGGCAGCAGCAGAACATAATGCCCAGGCTGGGCCCTGCATGCCCAGTGGCAGCTCCACCATGGTCATGTCCTTGGCTGGGCTCTGCAGCACCCTCCAGTTACTGGTTTGTTATATCCCTTCTTAATACTGTAGTGGGCCCAGTAACCCCTTCACCCCAGTGAGTGGGGAAACTGAGTCACACCTGTTCAGGACACAGATGCCCCGCTTGGGCATATCTTGTGTCTGTGCTAGACTGTGGGATCCTCCAGCAACTGTGGACAGGGGGGCCTACACCCTGAGTATTGGCCTGTACAGTGGGCCCAGAGCGGGGGCTCTAAGAGAAGGCCATGCAGCTGACTAGGTGCGGGGGGGCAGGTGATACAGGGACCCTTCCCACTAACGACCTCCCAGCCTGCAGCTGAGTCAACATAGAGGTTTCTGCCTTGGGTACATTTAAAATCTCAGCCGTCATGTGGCGTCCTGGCCACTTGACTGCTGGGTCCTGGCTGGTCCATGAAGGTGAGCAAAGGGACTGAGCAAGGGCTGAGCGTGCTGGCACAGTGGGAACAGCAACTGGGGCACAGCTGGCCCTGAAACCCCAAGTGTCTGGCTCAGCAGCTGGGCCCACAGTCGCACAGGCCTTGCCTGGCTGCCCCGGCTCCGAGCCGCCAGCCTGGCACGTACCACTAGGCAGGGCATTTGCCAGCTGCTCCAGAACCTCTCTGGGGCCAGATCCCTGGGCTAAGCCCTTGCTCCACCCCCAGTGTGTTGGGGGGCAGGCTGGGCATGTGTGATTTCCCCTTGCAGTGCCCGCCAGCCTGCATGTGCGGGAGCTGCTTGTTGAGGATGTGTGGCGGAGCTGGCACTGGTGCCTGACTGGCTCGGTTCTGAGCACAAGGCAGCAGCTGAGCATGTCTCGTAAGGCGAGTCGCAGAGCTGTAACACTATTTCAGAGCCCCTTGCAATTAGCGGTTCTTGGGGCTGGTGGCATGAAACGAGCCCTTTAATTCTGGCGTGCTCAGGGCAAAGCCCCATTCATGCTGCTGTAGTTACAGCCCTGGTGAGTCAGGCTGGTTCTTACATCCTTCCAGCTGGCCCCAGAGCTGTGGGAATCTGGCCGGCCTGGCCCTTGGGCCTCTGAGCAGCAAGGAGCCCAGGGCTGCTGTTTTCAGTCCCAGTGTTGGGCAAAGCTCTGGGGTTCCCCTGGTGCGGAGCAGCCATAGTCCCTCTGCCCACCCCTCTCTCACTTTAGTGTGGGGCATGACGGGACAGAGCCTGGCAGGGCAGCACGGGCCCGTGGGGGTGAGCAAGGTCAGTGCTTTGCTATACTGCTGGATTGGGGACCTCTGTCCCTGTCACCGTGGGAGTGGGTCCCCACTTGTCCGTTTGTCTGCCTGTGTGCACAGGGAAGTGACCCACGCAGCGTGCAGCTCTCAGCAGCCCTGGTGCCCTCAGTTCAGCTCCTGCCCCTCGGACTGCACTCTGTGGTGGGGCTGAGGAGGGAGCCCACCTGCATGCTGTGGCTGGGCTCCGGCCCAGGGCTGAGACGGGAAACAAACCTTTCCACCAGCAAATTGGCTGCAGCAGGTACTGGCTGCAGAACAGAGTCCTGCTTCCCACCAGCTCCCTGCCCCTTGGAGGCCCTGAGCCCCTGCTGGCCAGACCCAGCCTCGCTTGGCTCCTGGGAGCTGATAGCACTGGGGCCAGGGTGGGACGGCTGCAGGCATGTGACCTTTGCGGGCCATGGGACGTGGGGAGCGCAATGAACAAGCAAGAACATTAATCACCTTGCTTCCCCCACCCATGCTCAAAGACACGGAGCAGTCTGCGACGCAGGCCCCGCTCCGCCAGCCCTACTCTGAGCTGCTGTCCGCCCCATGGCTCCATCCCAGCACGCTCCTGGGTGGCTGCAGCACCAGCGCTAGAGTTTATTGCACCATTAGCGTTAAAGTTTCATACACCAGCAGGCAGGTGACATGCGACAGAGCTGGGAGGGGGTCGTGCTGCAGGCAACGGGTGCTGCACTGTGCTCGTTCTCTGGAGATGGCACCAGGGTGATGAACGAGCCCCAGCCCTGCCAACAAGTCAGGCTCACTGGCAGCTCTGTGAGAAAGTGCCCGCCCCGTGCATGCCAGCAAGCGAGGACTTTGCAGCTGAGCCCGTCCAGAGCCGCACGGGCTGATGCAGGAATGAGCAGCCACAGGTGTGTCAGGGACGCTGGCCTGAAATGTCTGTGGCTGATGTCTTGGCTCAGGAAGCCCCCACTGGGGCTGGGCATTCCTCCTTGGGACCTGGGTGCCATCTGGGGAGGACTGTGGAGGCAGCTGGAGCTATTGGTGTGGTTGCTAGCAACTGGTCTCTAGAGGGTCACAGGCCCCCGAGGAGGGACCCTGCCCTGTCCCCCTGAGGGACACGAGGACACGTCTGTATGACAGAGGGGCCAGCCCTACTCACTGTCAGGGAGAGGACAGCTGGTCACTTGCCCCCAAAGCCGCCATGGTGCTTGGGGTGCATCCCAGCTAGTGTGAGGGCAGGATCTTTCCCCTCCTCCCTGCAGTATGAGCACACCACGTGGCTGAGGTGCAGTGATCGGAGGACGCCCAGCAGAGATTGCCTGAGGGAGGAAAGGGGGAAGGATGCAGGCCGGCTTTGGCCCAAGAAAAGATGACAGTGGCTGGAGCTCAGACTTCAGGGACAGCTGTCAGAAGGCAGGCAGGCCTCGCAGGAAGCATGGAAGGTTTAGATCGGAGACTGGGGAAATTTTCCAGTCAACTCTGGCCAGCTAGGTGTGGAAAAGGTTCCCAAGGGAAGCAGGTGTCCAGGCCAGGCTGGACAAGCCCAGGTCAGGACTGAGTGCAGGGGCTGGACTCAAGGGCCATGCAAGGCCCCTTCCAATCCCACAGCACCAGGATTTCTGCTCACACCTGGCTGGGCCAGGCAGTTATTCACTCTTGTCCTGTCCCCGAAGAGGGGGAGTCACTGATCCCCACAACCTAAGACCAGCAAGGACCCTCAGAGCACATCACCTGCCCTCTTGCACGGCCCAGGCCAGGGGTTGCACCTGGTCACCCCTGGAGGGAGCCTGCCCCTGCCCCTGCCCAGCCCAGTAACGCGCCTTGTTGCCTGCCTGCGCCGCACATGCCCAAGAGCCCTGCAGAACCTGGCCAGGAGGGATCCAGCCTCGCTAGCTCTGCCCTCCATGCTGACCCAGAGCAGAGCTTGGCCCTGTGGGCCCAGGTTTACACTCTCTTGGCAGCTGGGCAGGCCCCACAGTGGGCATGGGAGAGCCCCAGCTGTGCTGGCTCTGGTGTCCCGTTCCGCACTTGGGCTGCGATGGTCGCAGGTTGGTGAGCCAGGCTGGCAAAGTCTGCAGGAGAGAGCTGTGCCTGCCCACACTCATCCTGTTGGCTCAGGTCTAGCTCCTTGCCCAGGAAGCTCGGTTCTCCGAGACTGGGTTCAGAAGTGACATGGTGAGTATCAAAGATGGCAGTGTGGTCTGAGCACCCCCCACGCCTCACCAGAGTGCTGTTCCCTTGCAGGGCCCATGGGCATTGGCTGCCACCCCCACCTAGCCGTGGCCACAGAGCCCAGCACTCAGGCCAGCAGGGGCTCCTTGGCCTGGCAACCCTGCTGCGCTGTGGCCCATCCACTCTTGCTGCCCTGCGCCACTGCACCATCCCGGGCGTTTCAGCGCCGTGCCATCTGTCTGTGGAAGGCCGACCTGATAGGGAGGGGGCTATAGCAATGCTGTGTTGGCTGTTGGCTGTTTAGCAGAGCCCCCCCCCAGCTTCTCCCTGGTCCCAGACCCTTGCTGCTCCCAGGGCACAGAATCCCTGCCACACTCCTGCGCATGCTGCCTGCACTGCCCCGGTGCAGCAAACGGTAATAGGAGTAGACAGTGTGTCAGCCCCATCTCCCCATGCCGGGCTGTTTGCAGCCCCCGACCCGGCCTCTGCCCTGCCTGCACTAATGAGGAGGGGCGCCCAGGTCCAGCAGCGCTCGCAGCTGGCCCCGCTAGACACATTAGTGTCCAGGGCTGGAGATGTGCCTGGCAGGACACGGAGCTGAGCGCTGCGGCCACGTTCCCTTCAATTAGATCAGAAATAATGATCGCCCAGCTCTGTCCCTGTGGGCTCGCGGCACGGCCAGCTCCCTGTGTGGGAGCGTGTGGAGCTGCCAAGAGATGCTCTGCCAAGCTGCTGCCTCCTCAAGGGCCTGACCGGGACGCGAAGTGCCCAGAAAGCAGGCGTCGGGCCCAGGCTTGCCCGGGACTGAGTCTGCCACGAGATGCTGCCCAGTAACAGCATCACTGCAAGGACAGGCTGCCCAGCCTGGGAATGGCTGGCATGTGCTGGCTCGGGCAGGGACCCTGCTCTGCCCAAGCCCTCCCATGTGGGGGTCCCGCCCAGCCCAGCCTGCTCTCATGCACTGGGCAGCAGACGGCTGAAGGTTTGGCCAGGGCCTGGCGAGATGCTGACCGGCAGAGGGGCCAGAGTCTCTCCCCACTACAGGCCTGATCCCCAGGGCCTTGCACACTACAGCTCCCAAGCCACGCAGCCACCCTGGCATGCTCAGGGCATCCCAGCTCCTGGGGACGTGTCCAGCTGGTCTTTGGGCCGACGTGCTAGTAGCCAGGTGTAGGCATCCTTGGAATCTCATTTTCTCCATGGGGCGGACGGGGGGACGGGACAGAGCCTTGCCCAGCAACTGGGAGTCAATCCTGTGTCCTTGCCTGCTAGTGCCTGGTCCTGGCTGTCCTGGGAATCCACAGCTAAAGGGATCCCAGAGATGCTCAGGGATGGGTGAAGCAGCCTGGGCACAGTCAGGCCCTTGTGGGAGCTGGAAAGAGCAGTTTGGAGGCCTCAGACCCCAGCAGTGCCAAGGCTGAGTCAGACTGTCCCACCCATGTCCCTTGGCCCCTTGGGGCTGTCCTTGGCCTTTCTGGCTCCCTTTCTCTGGTTCCCGTGATGGCCTTTGAGGCTGCCCTAGATATTAGGGCCTGGTGCTGTCTGGGGTGTCTCTGCTGCTGTTGCTTGGGTGCAGCTGGCAACTGGTGCCCACCGCAGCACCCATGGCTGGGCTGCCAGGACCACCAGCCGCACATGTGGGGGGCCCCAGGCTGCTCTGTGCAGCGAGCTGAGCTTGATCCTCATCGACCGTGGAGAGCCAAGTGTGGCCAGGAGTGGAACCAGGAAGGCCAATCCCTGGCCCCACTGCGACACTGGGTTTTGGGGGGGCTGCTCCAGCATTGTTCTAACTCACTCCACCAGCACTAGGCACGACCATTGCTGGCTACCTCAGGCCCTGCTTGCTTGCCGGTAGGGTCTCCCGAGCCCCGAGCCCCACACACACACCTGGTGAGCAGCAGGAGGAGTCAATGCCTGGGTTGCAATATTTGCATAGACACACCTCCTCTCCCAGCTGTGCCACTCCATTGTGGCTTGGTCTGCATGATTGCTGGTGGCTGGGGCTGGGTCATGGCTTGCATGGTTCTTGGTGCAGGCAGGACAACAGCAGGTTGTCTTCCAGCTTGTGCCAATAAAGGGGGGGCAGAGATGGGCATGGCTGCCAGGACACAGGGCCTCACCCTCACCTGCTTGTGCTGAGATCTCCAGTAACCTGGCTTGGTTTGGGGTCCCATCAGTGTGAGAGGGAGAAGAGCGTCTGTGGTGGCTGGGTTCACAGTGCTGCATCAGAACAATCCTAAAACTGGAGATGGATGTTGTGTGAAGAGTGTTACAGGTGCATTATGGAGTGTGAGCACGGGGTGTTTGCTCTCTGCCTCCTCTGTTCCTGCTCCATTGTAGCTGGGTTGCTGGAAACACACCTGAAGGCTGGGTTTGACTGGTATGCTGGTTTGCATGGTGTTCACAATGCCAAGGGAGGGATGGAGAGGAAGGATGTGGCTGAGTGTGCTGGAGGGGGCAGTTGTATGCTATGGTCAGGGTGGTTTGTGTCCCTGTTACTAGAAGTTTCTTTTCACCCACAGACCCAGCAGGGGTTGGAGGGGCAGCAGTGTCCCTTGGGGTGCCCACCAGGAGGTGTGGTGGGTTCCCAGGTTAGCCAACTCTGGGCTATGAAGAGGAGCGCTGGGTATTGAACCTGGCCCCGTTGCTGCCCAGAGCCTGTTTCCAGAGCTGAATGTGGCTACATTGGGGGTGGTGGGGAGGGGTCAGGTTGGCCTGGGCTGGGCCAGACTTGGGGTGGGAAATGCTGCCACAAATGGTTGGTAGGCAGGGTGAGATTAAAGGACCCCCAAAATATTCCTGTTTGGCTTTCTCCAGCTAACAGCCTCTGACACCCCTCCCCTTCTGCCCCATGTTGCCCCCTCAGCATGGCCAGCTGGTGGGAGGGAACCCAAGCAAAGGACCAACACGAGCAAGGGGGGAGCCCTGCCCCCTGTTTGGGGGAGCCACGCAGCTGCCCTCCAGCCCCCCACCAGCCCCCGGCAGTGATCTGCTGGGCAGCCTCCTGCGGGGAGATGGTCACAGGGGACCATGGGGCAGGTGGGGGGAGTGTGGGTATGGGGGCACGGACTGGGGGAGAGGGAGCTGGGGTTGGGGTGGGGCAGTGGTGAGCTGGGCTTCTCCCTCGTCCCCATGAATGCCAGCTGGGCCCTTCCGCAGGGAGAGATGGGGGCTGAGTTATTGGTTTCAGCCCTTGGAGGCTCTGTGGCTGCTCATTTCACCCTCTGGCTCTGTGGCTGCCTGGCTGCTGGTCACCTGCCACCCTCAGCGGAGCCCCAGGACCCACACTGCTCCCTCCTGTCTGGGGATGGGTGCCAAGGGGATGTGGGACAGCCAGCAGAGATTGAACCCACGGCACTGTGGGATGGTGGCCGAGCGGCTCAGTTTCTGCTGGATCCTGGGCGCCCGCAGGAAGCCCAGAGGCCATGCCACAAGACTGGCTCCCTGCAGTCACCCCTGGGTGCCCACCTCCCTGGGGATGCCTGGCCTTGGCCTGCAGGACTCAGCAGCCATTGCCCTGGCTTCCCTGTTGCCCAGCCATACCCACTCCTTGGCTGAGGGTTCAGTAGCTCACTCCGGGCTGGGCTCCGACCAAGTTGGGCCCCACCCTGAAGACGCAGTAGTCTGGTACCCAGCACACTGTAGACAAGGGGTGGGGGGGTGAATGCCTGGTGCAGCCTGCAGGCCAGTGTGCGAGGGCAGGAGTGGCACTCAGGAAGGATTGTAGGGGTCTAGCTGTGCATTTCCAGGTTTGTGTCCTGGCACCGCCCAGCTCTGTGCCCTCCATGCCACTGTAGTCTGTGTTTAGTCCAGGGCTGGTGACTCTCTCTCTGTGGTGGATTTTGGCCATGCGTCACACAAGTGAGCAGCCATTACCGTAGTCCAGCTAGCACGGCCCCAGGAGAGCTGATGGGGTAGCCCCTTGAACAGCCCATTGTGCTCTTTGCCAGCCGGCCAGTGCGGAGCACTGTTCACAAGTGCTGGCCAGGCTGGCTGTACAGTGCCTGGTGGGGCGAGTGGGCGAGAGCCCCGCATGCAGTCTGTGCCTGTAGTGGGGGATGCAAAGATGGTTTTCACGTGCAGACAGCAGACAGGCTAACCCTGGCTGACAGACAGTGTCTTTCGCCTTGATGCTGTCCTACTGGTTGTTTGCACAGGATCCATGGTGCTGTCAATGGAGCCCGTGGGCCACCGGCCCATTCCTCCAGGGGCTCTGCAGGGAGCTCGCATGCCACTGCCTGGGCTGTTCCCTCTGGGGTGTGGTTGGCCCCAAGCACAGCCATCCCTTGGCTGGGCAGTAGGTGCCGGACGTGGGATGCCCCAAGGAACAAGGCGCAGGCATCCTGCTCTCTGGCACATGTAAGAAGCATCAAGAGCAAAGCCACCGGGCCAACCCTGGCCCCAGTGTGGTGTCACTGCATCTCGGCCCCCCAGGGACCCAGCTGGGGATATCTATAGAGACTATGGGTCTGTGGAGCCCCCCCGATTGCCCTGTGTTACCCCAGGTCCACCTCCCCCCCAAGGCTTGTCAGGGGGTATGTGTGAGACCCAAGCTCCTTCAGGCCTGCAGAAGCCATTCCCCCCATTTTGGGCAGCTGTTGGGATGGTGATCTGGGCTGTCTGTGCCAGCATGGGGCATGAAGGACACAGCTATGCACCATTCTGCCAGCCAGGCTCACCACCACCACAGCGTCTTCGGGCCGTGGGCTCAGCTCCCTCCCCTGGGTCCTCCTCACTGCAGGATTGGGCCTTTCACTGCCTGGTCTTCACTGCTGCAGGATTGGGCCCTGTCACATTGCTGGAGGAATGGGCCCCCAAACCCTCATATCCACAGGATCAGGCCCCTCATCCCATTGCTGTGGAGCTCCCCCCTCGGGCTGCCTGATTGCAGGATCAAGCCTGTCAGTTCCTGGCCCTCACTGCAGTGGGATCGGGCCCCCTGTGCCATTGCTGCAGGATCAGGCCCCCATAAGGGCAGGATCAAGCCCCTGTGGCAGACAGGGGAGCTGAGCTGCGAAGTGGGACAGGACCAGAGACTCCCCGCTGCCTCCCCATCTTGGGCTGCTGCAGGGAGCAGGTCATGGGCGAGATGTATGAGTGTGATGGGGCCCGGTGGCTTTGCCAGGTCCCACAGCTGCCGTGCCCGTGTGGGGCGCTGGTGGCTCCCAGAGGCAGGGCGGGCTCTGCCCAACATGTGGAATCTGGACGCTACCACTGCTCCTCCTCCTGCTTGGGGCTGCCCCCCTGTTGCTCCCCTTGAAGGTGGGGTCCCCTCTGGAGGGCTCTCTGGGGCAGGGCCCCATTGTCTCCCCCGCCATGCTAGGGTTCAGGCAGGACTCTCAAACTCAGATCACCACGGGGGCCGCGTGAAGACTAGTACATTAGCCCGAGGGCCGCACCACTGAAAACTTTTCATAAAATGATATTGCAAACATCGGTAACAATAGTGCCATTGTGGGCCACAGGAAGCAGCTTTAGGAGGCACATGTGGCCAGTGGGCCGCGTATTTGAGACCCCTGGTTCAGGGCAACTCTCCAGGCTGGGCCTGCCTGGAACTGCTGCCATAGCAGGAGGCAGGTGTGGGGAGCTGGAAGCCCCATGGCTGTGGGGATAGTGTGGGTGTGCAGGTGCGGGGGTGTGCATGTACATGCTGTGTTTGAACGTGTGCATTTCCTGGGGTTTTGTGCTTTACGTGAATGATTCCTGTGCCCTGCTCTGGGGGCGGGAGCCGTGCTGAGCCAGGGCGATGGGGGTGAGTGGCAGTGCCAGGCTGGGCTGTGTGGGACAGGGAGGGTGGACTGCCTGGGTCAGGGAGCTCTGTGCAGAGTGTGACAGGCTAGGGAGGGGGGTGTGACCTAGGGGTCTCTGTGCAGCACAAGAGAGGGGAGCTGTGAGGGGGCACCAGAGCTCTGGGGGTGTCCATGCAGTGCAAGAGGGGAGAGCAGGCCAGGTGGCTCTTTGTGCAATGCTGCGGAGGGGCTGCCTGGGGGTCTCTTGCAGACCCCGCAGCTGGGTGCAGGTTTTGAATTGACTGCTGTTTGCCATGCTGGGTGAGGCCAGATGTGGGAGTATCTTAAAGGAGCCAAGGATGGATGCTTGTGGCCTCTGCCCCATTGCCCAGGACTGAGGGGCCCTCCACTCCAGCCCAGCCACTACCCAGCTGTGAAAAGAGCTGACTGCTCGTGCAGTACCTTGGCCTATCCAGAACTGAAGTCAGCCCCTACCACGCCTCACACAGGCCTGGGCCAAAGGTTGCAATGGCCCACAGGGCCAGCCCTGCATCAGTGGCCCTGGGCTCCAGCCAGTGCCCTGAGCTGGGGAGACCACTGGTACCTGACCTTTCTCCAGGCCAGGCCCATTGGCCAGAAGTTCCCTGGCCCTGGTTTCGCTTGCCATGAATTTGGGTGGGGAGGGGAGGAAGCAAAGTAATCTCAGCGCGATGGGAAGTGATTTGAGGAGCTGCGGGCAGTCGGGACACATGCAGAGCTGCAGCCGGCTCTGACTCCCAGCTCCCGGCTCCGCGCGGCATTAATCCCCAGGAAGGGGAGGGGGCTCTAATCCCTGACAGCTGCTGCTTCGCACGGATCAATAACCCCTTTCACTTTTCCCGCTGCTTGTTCCGCGGGGAGTGCGATCGATTGGGGCAGCTTCTCCTGCCGGCTTCCTCGGCCCTTATTGCTCTGATTCGTCAGCCCGGGCGCGTGGAGGAGGCGGGCGGCCCGCGGCGAGGGCACGGGCGGGGCAGCACGGTCAGCGTGCCCTGGCCTCCTGGGCGTGAGGAGCCGGAAGGATTTGCACTTCTCAACTTGGGGATCCGAGCGCAGCAGGGAGGCAGTTAACGGCCAGGAGCATCCGCAGCTGGGGGATTAGGAGGGGCCACTCTGCCAGTGGCTGCAGGCGGTCTCCAGCTCCCAGCCGGCTCGGCAAGGCGGCCACTTCTCTCCTGGGGCAGGAACTCTGAGAAGTGGGTGCCAGGCCCGCCAGGGTGAGCAAGAGCTGCCAGTGAGTGGCAACGGCAGTTGAGGGGAGCGGTGCTCTCTGCTCTCCTTGGCATCACTTGGCAGCGACCAAGCTATTCAAACAAGTGGCTCTAGCATCACTTTGGATCCGGGGTCAGCTGGGCTTGGCTGCCCTGCCCGGGAGGCTCCGGTCCCTTCCTGCTGCCTTCGCTCTTGCGCTGGGTTTGACGGGGAAATAATGTTGACATGTCTTGAATTATTAAGTATTCCCTGGCTTGTATTAGCACACGCTGCCTAAACGCTGCCTGTGTCTGCCGGGGTCTCAGCCAGCGTGGGGCGCAGGAGCGAGGCAGAGGCGCGGAGAGGGAGGCTTATTTGACAGCTGTATTTGTGCTGATAAGCGAAGGCACCAGGAGACGATCGACTGGTGAGACAAGAGGGAAGCAGCAACTGTGAGCTGCGAGACGCCAGGCCGTGATTCCCTTTGGATCCCCCCACTCTCTGGGCCGGTGGCTTGGGAAGGGTCCTGCCGCGGGGAGAGGGGGAGGCTCCCCGGGCCTGGCTGGATCCCCACACCAGGGGTCGGCTCGCTGGCTGGGCACGGTGGGTGCACCGGCCGCTCGGGGCAGATGCCGATTGAGATTGTGTGTAAAATTAAATTTGCTGAGGAAGATGAGAAGCAGAAGGAGGAAGAGGAAGGGGACAAGGAGAGCCTGATCGAGGAGCCCAGCCGCCCGCGCACCCGTGACCTGGCCACCTTCGCTGGTACCAGCACCCTACATGGCCTTGGCCACATCTGCGGGTCTGGGCGCCTGGGCATCCGGCAGAGCCTGTGGGCGTTAGCCTTCCTGCTTTCACTGGCCGCTTTCTTGTATCAGGCGACTGGGTCAGCGCTGCTGTACCTGGAGCATCCGCATGTCACAGCAGTGGGCGAGGAGGCCACCCGCGAGATGCTCTTTCCTGCCGTCACCATCTGCAACGTCAACCGCTTCCGCCACTCGGCGCTCACCGACGCTGACATCTTCCACCTGGCCAACATGACCGGGCTGCCCCCCAAGGACCGCGAAGGGCACAAGGCCGCTGACCTGCTCTACCCCGACCCAGACATGGCTGACATTGTCAACCGCACCGGCCACCAGCTGGACGACATGCTGCAGAGTTGCAACTTCAGCGGCGAGAACTGCTCGTCCCAGAACTTCACTGTGGTGAGTGCCCGGCCCTGGCCAGCCCTGCCCCTTGGCAAGGGCTCCGCCTCTCTCAGGTTCCCGCCAAGCTCCCTGCCCAGGAGCCCTTGGGCACTTCTTCTGAGGCCACTGGGCAGGGCTGTGTGGCCCATGCCCAGGGCAGTGAGATGCTCTGGGAAGTTGCTGTTTATTCCTTGCTCTGCTCTCTGAGCCTGGGCGGGGGCGCTGGGTTTAGTTGCCTGCAGCTCTCCAGTCACGGCCGTGCTGTTGCGGGCGGTGATGCTCCCAGTTGGGCAGCCAGAGCGCCTGCTCTGCTCTGGAGCCTGGAGTCTCAAATCCCCGCTGTGGGTTGGGAAAATAAATGTGCTGAGCAGGCGGAATACCTGATGGGACCTTTGCTGCCTGTAATGACTCTGGAAATGAGCCGCTTCTCTCCTGCGGCTGCCGGAGCTGCCACACGTCCTGATTGCTGTGCTCCCCGGAGCAGCGCTGCCAGCCATGGCTGTGCGGCACGGCTCCTGGGGGGAGGCTGTGGGCACTGTGGGGGCTGGGAGCAGGGAGGCAGGGTAGCCTGACACATTTCACTCTGGTTGCCCAGTGGAGATGCCATCTCTGTGGTTGGGGTAGAGATGTGTGGGATGCTGCGCCCCCCCCCCCGGGCGTTCTGGGTGCTCATGGGGAAGGCGGAAAGGGGTGCGTAGCCAGCATGGTGAGGCCTGGAGCAGAGCAGTGAACACAGATTTGGGGGCCAGGAGGTGTGCTCTTGGATCTCCTCTCTGACCACAGGCTTCTTCATGTCCCCCTCAGACTGCCCTGGCCAAGGAGGTCTGTGGGAACAGGTAGCCAAGGTGTCTGCACTGGGGTGCCCAGGTGGTGCTGCTCATAAGACCAGCTACAGACCCTGGCATCACAGCTGAGTCTGGGGGTGGGATCCAGGCTGGGGTCTGCCTGAAATCGGGCAGGAGGGCCTGGTGTAGAGTAGCTGGGAGACTGGATTATGGGGTCAGAGCCCGGGACCGGGGATGAGAGATGAGGCTGGCTAGGGTTTGAGGCTGCTCGCGGGCACGGCGTTGCCAGCTGAGTAAGCTCTGAGTCCCACTTGTGGGGTTCCGGCTGGGGCATTGGGCTGTGGGGGCACACAGCAGTGGGGCTGCAGTGTGGGACCATTGGGAGGGAGGGGGGCAGGTGCCACAGGAGGGATGGGTAGTTCAGGGAGGTGGGTGTTGGGGAGAGGTGGGGCTAGTGCCTCAGAGCAGGATGTACCGGGAGAGGGATTCCCGGGGGCTCAGCCCACAGGGTATGCATGTGTCCCAGGGGGTGGGGCTGGACCAGCGCTGTGGTGTGGCAGTGGAGCTGGCTGCCCTGGCCCTGGCCCTGGCCCTGGCCCTGGGTACTCTCCTGGGGAACCAAGGCTGCCCTCTTGTGCCCAGGCACTGGACTCATGCCCTCTGCCCACGCAGGAAATAACCCAGCAGGACCCTTTAAGGCAGAGCAGCTCCTGTCACCAGCCCTGGTGCTTTATGGGCGGGCATCCGGAGAATCCCCGGCGTAAGCATTTCCGAGAGATGGAGCCGGGAGGCTGTAAATCTCTCTGGCGGTGGGGCCGGTGCAGAGCTGCAGCCAGACTCCCCTGAGCTGGACTGTGGGTCCCCCTGAGCTCCACTGCCAATCAGCACAGGGAACCTCGGGTACCCACGCCAGCCTCTCCCCCACATGCTGGAGTTCTGGAGGCCATTCATGGTGGCTGTGGGGGTGACTGTCCAGGTCCTGTGTCCCTGGGGGTCTTGTGGTGACTGGGGGGAGCAGCCACCCACCCAGGCTGGAAGCACACCATGCCATGCTGGGAATCAGTCATGCCCCTAATGGACCAGGGATGGCAGCTCTTCTGAGAGCCCTGGGGGCTGGTGGTTGGCAGCTGTGGTGTGGCAGGTGGGCAGCGGTACCCTGGCCTGCCAGCATGATGCTGGGGCTGAGGGCCTAGTCCTGCCCCACCATGGACCTGGTGTGCCCCATGCCCTCCCTGCCCTGCAGGCTGGAGCTGGCTGCTGCAGGGCACCGGGCTGGGGTACAGTGGGGTGCGATGCCATGCTTGTGGCATGGAGGTCACAGATGTGATGGGGGAGCTCCCTGGTGCTAGGCAGAGGTTGGGGGCATTAGTGCGATGCTCTGTTCCTAGCCCAGCCAGCATGCGCTGGGCTGGGCTCCTTTTCTCCTGGTTTCAGCCTGTGCTGGGTGCCCAGCCCTGCCCTCCATGTTCCTGCCTTGTATGCCAGACGAAGAGTCCCCCATGTTCCACAGGCTGTTTGGGCCATGGGGCAAATCAGAGCAAGACCCCATGGCTTGGTTCTGTGGTCAGGCTGGGGGCAGCCACAGGGTATGTGGGGAGGGCTGTGTCTGTCAATCTCTCTTCCCCATCCTTGGCAACCTCAGTTCCCTAGCCGCTCCAGAGACCAACACGGAGGACCCTTTGAGGCTGGCACAGCTCACTCTGCCCGGCAAGGGCCAGGGCGACAGGAGGCAGAGCAGAGCAGAACAAGTCAGTCGCTGCCAGTGCAGGCTGGGTGGGGTGGAGGGACCCCACTGTCTGTCCTCGCCCCACGCCTTGGCCAGTATGAGCTGTGAGTGCCCACTGGCTGGCTCACTCAGTTTGGAGTTGGCCTTTCCTGTCAAAAGACTTTTGTCTCTGCTCTGTGGCTGCGAACCAAGCGGGGGGTGGAGAGGGGGGTGCTGCCGAGAGCTGGCAGTGCTTCCCCTGCAGCTGGCCGGCTCTGCCCATCCTGGCACTGGCTGATCCACCAGGCCAGGCAGGGACTCCTGAGGTGCTGGGCTCGCTCTGAACACTGGGGGCCGTGGTGGGCAGGGAGCCCCCCTCCAGTGCCTGGGCCTGGCACACTGGGCCAGGATGTGACCATGCAGCCTGGGGCTGGGACAGGAGGGGCTATGGGTCAGGACTGTGGGGCTCTGGCAGAGCACAGCCCAGCCAGACACCTGAAGACCGTGCTGCATGCAATTCCCTGTCTGTTCTGGGCACCATCTATGGGCAGCTTTGAAATATCATTCACACCCTGTAACATAGGAAGGAGGGGAAAGGCCTTGCAGCCCCACCGCCCCCTGTGTGTTTCATGCCTGTTTGTTGTGGCAGCTGCCTGGCTTTGACAAACGCAGTTTAAGCCCCTGTCTAATCAGCAGCCCCGGCACAGGGCCTGGCTGACCTTTCCTCAGAGCTGCGCACTGGAAATGTCATGCTGCCGGCCTGCTCCTCTTTTGGGCGGGTGATGGCTGCATCGCCCCTCCAGTCGCCCACCCAGCCTGAGCAGGACCAATCCACGCCTGTCACCTGCAGAAAGGGGCCTGCAGGCTGCTGGGCCAGCACCTACAATCTATAGGACAGGAGGCCCCAAGTCCCAGCTACATGGACCTCTGCCTGCCTGGGCCAGGCTGTTGGTTCCCAGGCACTGCAGTGGGGAGGGGAGGGACCTGACCCAGTGCAAGGGGAAACTGAGGCAGGGTCTCCTGAGCCAGCTCCCTGCAGGCTTGGGCCAGCTGGGGAGGTTGGCCCCTGCCATGGGGTGCTAGAGAAGGACTGCCTCTTGTGCAGCACTGGGCACCAGTGGGAGCTGGGCCTTGCTGTGTCCACCTGTCCATGTCCCCCCACCAGGGCTAGGCACAACTGAGGACCAGACACAGGGATCCAGGGGCCACTGGCCTGGCCTGTGCTGGTGTGATGGGGGTCCTCAGAAATCACTCCAGGGTCCCCTCTGCTCACAGCTGATTAGGACTCTGCTGTGGTGGAGTCTTCTCCTGTCCAGCCCAGGTCTTCGTGCTACCTGTAGCCAGCTCCCAAATCCAGCCTCAGAGGGTCCAACTCCTGCTCTTCCTGGAAGTCCTTTGTGGGGTCCCCCTCCAGGAGGGTCCTGGGAGCCCCAATCAGGTGCGACTCTCAGCCAGTGTGGAAATCAGAGGGTTTAGTAGCAATCAAGTTGATACAGCTAGGCCAGTTGGCTATCATTAAGCAAGGGGTATAGCAGCGAATCCCCAGGACGAGCGGGTTCATGTCCTGGGGATTGGTCCCCTTACACCCCAGCTCCAGAACTGTCCTTCCCTAGTCCTTTGTCCCCTTCCCTGGCCAGGGAGCACTGCCTCTTGGTCTTAAATGGCCACTGTGACGGAGACCCCAGAAAATCCTCTTGGATCCCCTCTGTCCACAGCCAGTCAGGACTCCTGCTACGGTGGAGTCTCCTCCCGTCCAGCACCCAGGTCTCCACGCTCTGTACAGCCAGCCCCCAACTCCAGGCTCAGAGGGTCCGATCCTTGCTCTGTCTGGTCTCCCTTGGGGGGAGGGTTTCCTCCCTCCAGTAGGGTCCCAGCCATCCCAATCAGCAGCGACTCTCAGCCAGTGTGCCAGTCAGAGGGTTTATTAGCAAACCAGTTCATACAGCAGCAAGGACAGTTGGTGTCAGCATCATCAGAACAACCAGAAGTGAAACCTCCAGGGGATTAGGGCTCCACCCCATGGCAGGGTCCTGTCTCTTGGACTCTCCATTTCCCTTTACCCCTCCTTCCCCTTGGTCCTTTGTTCCCCTCCTCGCTCTGCCCACCTCTCCGCCCCCTGGTCCAACCAGCTGAATCCAGTGTGACCAGCGGGGGGGGGGGGGTCCCAGGTACAGGCTCCCTAAACACTACCCCCCTGCCCCCTAGTGGCTCTACCTCATACCACCCACCTGTGTCCCATCACCCGAATAGAAAAGAAAGAGGGTCAACACCCGTGTCTTCCCTTAAGTAAGGTTCCCACTTCTCCACAGCCACAACCTGTGTGATGGGTGCGGGTCCAGGTGAGGTCTTCCTAAAAGCCCCTCTGCACTCTAGTAGTCCTTGTAATAACCACACGCCCAAGTCCCATCACCAGAATGCAGGAACAGGAAAGAAGAGAACTTGGGGTATCGCCCATGACATCAGCTCAAGAGAGGCTTCCCCCTTCACCACATCTGGACTCTGCCCTTGCAGGGGTGGGGCTGGGCTCTGTCACCCTGTCCCTTGCTGCAGATCAGCCAAGGCTGGGGGGCTTTGGGGGCCTCTGTCCCTAGACAGCTCCATGGACCCCAGACCCTTGGTTGGACCCTCCTTTCCAGGCACCATTTAACCCGGCTGGCTGATCCAATGGGGAGCAGGGTAGAGGGACACTGGGCTGATCAGGGCTGATGGTATATATGGGGATGTATGTCTATGGGGTGAGTGTGGGGCAGGGCGTCGGTGGCTCAGCCCTGGAGCTCTGATAGGTAGGCATGGCTCAGAGGAGAATGAACTAGGGTGAGGGGTAGTGGAAGGATCATTTACTCCTTGGAGAGACCTCTCTGCAGACTGGAATTTGCTGGAGCCAGGTCCAACACATGCTGGCCTCCAAGCGACTCTGCCCATTGCAACCCCTGCCTGCCTGGTCATCCAATGCCCAGCCAGCATGGCCTAGTGACCAAGTTGGTCACAACGGGCTGCGGACTCAGATGTCTCTAGGACAGCCTATAGCTGAGCTAGCAGGAGCTGTGGCGTGGGAAGGAGGGAACTGGCCAAGCTGGCGGCAGGGGGCAGCCTGGGCTCTGCCATGGTCAGTGGAGCAGGTGGCTGTGAGGCTGGCAGAGCCAGCGGATGCTCTGAATAATGACACGTAACGAACTGACTTTAAAAGCTCTTCTCTGGGCAATTTAACCTCTGGCTCTTTGTGCCCTGCCTGGGAGGCCAGTGGGTCGTGGAACCGTGGGGCCTGCTGCGAGGCGGCGGGTGCGTCTCGCTCTTGCCATTTGGTTTTGCCTCCTGGCTCATGCTGTCCTTTGGCTCCATGGGTCAGCGGGAAGCCAGCACCCTGGCAGAGAGATGTGGGGAGAGGGATGTGACTGTGTCAGGCCCCAGAGCAGCTTTAACTGAGTGTTAGACTCAGCCCTGCCCGGGAGTCACAGCAGCTCCATGACATGGTGGGAATTTTCTCTCTATATTTTCTATGAATCCTGTGCGTGCCTCAGTTTTGCTCCGCTGCCTGGTGAATTAGGTGGTGGGAGAAGGCATGCAGGCTCCAACATGGGTGAGGGGTGCCTGGCTGTCCCGAGTTTGGGCCCCAGGTCAGTAGTGAGTCTGTGCAGACTGGCAAATCCAGTGAGCAGCACCACTCCCTGCAGGATGCCAGCCTCAGTGTTATGACTGGGAACAGAGCACTGATGGGCCTTGTAGGACCTGACTGGGTACCAGGACTGAGGCCAGAGGGGCAGGTGGGAGCGAGGGGTCATCCTGCTCAGCTGGTTTCTGGGTTGCTAGACAGACCCAGGGTGAAACCTCTGGTCTCAGCCACTCAAGGACGTTACACACAGTGCCCAGACAATGAACAGAGCAACCTGACCCTGCCTGCCCTGGAAGAGGTACCTGGGGGCCAGAGCGATGATGGCGCAGGAAAAGATCTGGAGCCTGGGCCCTGACATCCCCCTGGTCCTGATTTAGGGTCTGGGCCTAGGGCCCTGCACATGGCCCAGATTGGGCTAGTGCTGCCATCAGACCAGCACCGGACCCTAGCCAGGGACGGCTGAGGAAGACAGCCACTGCCAGGGGTGGTCTGGACCCCTGGCACCCGGGGCACTGGTGATGGGACTCTCGGGCATGAGCCCCCTGTGACCAGCGCCAGTGATGCCACTGCCTGGGGGCACATCTCCCTTGGGGAGGGAGTGCCTGGGGAAAAGCTGACTGCTGAAGGCTCTGAGATTGAGGCCGTGTGGCTTCACCTGGTGCCAGTGAGGGGCTGAAACAGCCAGGGGCCTGGAGGCTTGGCAAGGCTTTACAAAGCAGAGGGGATGAACCTGGCATTGGTGAAAATGACTGACTGCCTTGGCCATGGTCAGCAGCTGGGCAAGCTCCTGTGTGCCCCTCAGTGTCTGCCTGGCCACTTGGTGCCCGTTTGGCAATGCCTCTGTGATGGAGCCTCACAGGAATCGTGCTCGCATCCATTCTCCTTGTGGGTCAGGACTCTGCACAGGTGGAGTCTGCTTCAGGTCTCCACGCTCAGTGCAGCCAGCCCCAAATCCAGCCTGGAGAGGGTCCAACCCCTGCTCCATGTGGGCTCCCCTGCCAGAGCCCATGACAGGTTCTTCTCACAGGATTTGTGTGCTCTGGACTCTGCTCATCCCAGTCAGACACGTCAAAAGTGCTTTGGGGGGAGACCTCTCCTCACACCTACACAGTCATCTTCATGTGACCCCGAAGAATCCAGTGCTTCTGCTCCTGTGGGGTCCTGGGGAATCCCTCCATGCCCGAAAGGGCCTTGAACCCACCTCTGCAGCCAGAGCAGGCACCAGCTGTTGCAGCCAGAAGGTCGATCAGTTCTCAGGAGCAGAGCATGGAAGGACTTTGCCAGCAGGCTAATTAGAAGTTACAGCAGCGAGCACATGGGGAGGCCCCTTCTCAGGACTCCCCACTGGCCCCTCACGCCTGGACTGGTCTCTGTTCTCAGCCACCCAGCGCTTATGCCTCCAGTCCTTTGTCTCCTTCCTGGGCTAGGTGGCCACTCCCCCAACCTTCACCTGCCCCAGCCTCTTACAACTGGTTGGGGCTGCAGCAGAAAGCCCTGGCTGGGTTTCCCTACAAGTGGCTGGGGAAGGCCCATCTTCCCTCCAGTGGTCTCTGCTATAACCTGGGTCCCATTTCAGACATACTTGAGTAACATGCAGGGAAACTGAGGCACACAGAGCACCCAGAAGCCTGGGGGTGGGGACAGATTCCTTTGGCTTCTCCTGAGTGAGTCCTGGATAGCGTGGGGTTGGATGTCCCCCCAAGAACAGCCACAGCCAGGTCAGCCGGCCCCCTGTGGAGAAGTGGGAACCCTCTGCTAGGTTAATAAGGGAAGACACGGGTGTTGACCCTCTTTCTTTTCTATTCGGGTGATGGAACACAGGTGGGTGATATGAGGTAGAGCCACTATGGGGCAGGGGGGTAGTGTTTAGGGAGCCTGTACCTCGGACCCCCCCTGCTGGTCACACTGGATTCAGCTGGTTGGACCAGGGGAAGGAGGGTAGGAGGGAAATGGAGGGTCCAAGAGACAGGACCCTGCCCTGGGGTGTAGCCCTAATCCCCTGGGGGATTCACTTCTGGTTGTTCTGAGGATGCTGATACCAACTGTCCTTGCTGCTGTATGAACGGGTTTGCTAATAAACCCTCTGACTGCCACACTGGCTGAGAGTCGCTGCTGATTGGGACGGCTGGGACCCTCCTGGAGGGAGGAAACCCCCTCCACGGGAGACCAGACAAAGCAAGGATCGGACCCTCAGCCTGGAGTTGGGAGCTGGCTGCACAGGGCATGGAGACCCGGGTGCTGGACGGGAGGAGACTCCACCGTAGCAGAGTCCTGACTGGCTGTGGACAGAGGGGATCCAAGAGGCTTGTCTGGGGTCTCCATCACCCCCCCCCCCCCAGCAAGGTGGTGCAGCCCTGCAGGTGCTGTACTATCCGCTAGTGGGGTGTGAGGATTTGGGGGGGGGGCTGTGACCTAGGGACCATCGATCTGAACAGACACAGCCCCACTTGGGGCCAGGCATCCCTGTGGATGATACAATGGCGGGAGGTTGGGGGGGGGCAGTACAGCAAGATGGCAGTGCCTGGTCCTGGCGTGCTGTACTGTGGGGTGAGCTGCGTGCCGGTACCAAGTCCAGATGCAGCTGTCTTTCATGGGGGCAGCAGCAGGGCCCCTGGGCATGGTGCCGAGAAGTTCAGCACGTGCTAGCCCATGGCACCATTAGCTGCCACAGCAGCGTGTAGGGAACAGACGGTTTACGGAGCTGCACTAAATGACGCAAATGGTTCGAAGGCCATAAAGAGCCGGTTTTATGTGAGACGGCTGCTCTGCCAGCACTGAGATACAGCCTTTATTTATAGACGGCAGCGTTAGCGATGGAGCCTGTTTGAAAGTGGAAAGCCAGCCGGGGCCCTGCCGCTCGCTCCCTCGCTCACTCGGCGACTCATTTCCCTGGCAGCTGCCGTCTACACTTCTCACCCACTAAAAAAATTAACAACTTTGCAACCAGTCAGGTGGAAAAACAATAATTGTTTAAACCCCTCCCTCCCCCCAGTAACAAATTGTCTGCCATGCTGCTAGGGTGATGCCAGGGCCGGGCACAGGCAGCCCACAAGGGCTGGGGCAGTGAGGTTGGCCAGGCCCAGCTTTGTCTCATGAGAAGGCCAGGTGGGTTCAGGTTAAGGGGCATCCGTGGAGGTGGGGTGGGGAGTACTATCCGTATCTGCTGCGTGTTCTACTCTAAAGGGGGTCAGTGTTGCGCCTGTCTGGTCTCCAGTCCAAGAACATGGTGCCCAGTCTGCAGGCAATGTCTCTGGCAGGGTCAGGTGCAGGGAGAAGGAGAGCAGTTGGGTAGAAGGGTATGTCTGAGCACCCTCCTTATACTTCAGTGCTCGCTTAGGGCTCTGGATTAATCTCATCTCCCCCGGGGGCTGGTCTCGTAGCCAGCCCATCGCCCCAGCATAGGAACCGAACTATTCTGGCTGAGGTGACTCACCTGGGCCCCAGAACTAGTGAAGCTTTGATGGAACTGGGACTTGAGTCATTAATAGCTTTGAGGATTAAGACCTGGGCCTACGAATGGCCTTCACAGCTCGTTGAAAGCCAGTGATGAGGCCTTGGCATGTGTCTGAGCCATGGGGCTGACTGGCCTCCAGGCTCTCCACTAGCTTCAGACATGGGTGCAGGAAGACAGGCTAGAGGGTCTTGGCAGTGGGGTCAGTTCCCATCCAGGACAAAGAGAGGTTCCTAGTGAGCTGGAGGAGATGGAGGTGCCCATGCTCAGCAAGGGATCAGACAGATTCAGGGAGCTCCTCTGCCCCACACGTTGCCCCAGTGACAGCACGGGACAGTGGGTCAGCACTGCTCTTTGCCACCAAGTCCATCTGGCACAGCTGTCACAACCAGGTAGGAGTGTCCCAGAGTCTCCTGCATCACTGCAAAATTTGATGGCAATGCCATGCAGGCATCTGGGCTGGTGTCAGACCAACCCTGTAGAGATGCAACCTTTTAAAATCAGGGCGTGATTTTGGCAGAGCGCATCTGTGGGCCCCACAGCATGCCGACACTTGTGGTGCAGGAGCCCAGGCCAGCTCTCTGGTGGTGACTGTCGGTCATGTGCATGGTAAGTCACCAGGAATGCATCCAGGATTTTGGGCCGGCTGCAATGCTGGACAGATGCTGCATCTATTGATCTCGTGTATAACAGTTGGGCCCTGGGGAATACGGTTCTGCAACCTGTTTTCTTTTGGTCCTTGTGGAATGTGTGTCAGCAGACAGGCTGGGAGCAGGTAATAACGTGCAGCACTGGCTGGGTCCTGCCCACAAAGCGGCTCTTGAGCCCCAAGAAGCTGCTGGGAAATAAACAAAAAGAAAGACTGTGGAGCCCCCATCCAGGAGGTGGTGCTGGGCTGGGGGGGCTGGTCCTATCAGCTAGAACCCCAGGGACGGGACGGGAACACAATCCCTGATAGGACGTGGTGGTTGTGGTGTGGATGTTTCTGAAGCTGCCGTGTTGTCAGGGCCGCTGGTACTATCAGGCTTGGCACTCCGCAGGCAACTGTGCCACATGCAGTGAATATAGTGGATGGGCTCAGCCACTCTGATGTCACGTGTACAGATGCCACAAGCCCAGTTCGGGGGTGAAGGTGCTAGGCTGGGTTTACTGACCCCAGCATGCCCTGCCCCATCGCTCACACGTGTGCCTGTAACAAAGGCACTGCTGGGTTCTGTCTGCTTGGCCAGCCAAAGGCGCCCCCTCCAATGACATTTGCACAATGGCACCACTGAGTTGTGTATCAGACGGCAGCTGTTGTTAGTTACTACCTTGGATCTTGTACCTGCTAGTTCAAACAAAACATCCTCATCCATTATCCTGTCACCTCCGCCTTATCTTACCAGGGGGCCAGCGTGTGCCTGGGTTGTCTCATAGCAATGCCTGGAGGTCGTTACTCGAGAGGCCTGTGTGTTGGGTGCCTTGTGTTCCACTCATTATCTGGCTGACTTGGTGCAAGCCAACCCCTGGCATGTTACCCTTCTGCAAAGGCCAGGCTGGGTCTGGTTGATGCTGTTCCATGGAGGGTGCCGACAAGGCCAACAAAGAGGACTTTTCTGCTACTTGAATGCTGCGGGGCAAAAATTTCTAAGCATAAGCAATGGATCCCCAGTGGCTTGGCTGGGGTTAGCCCTGGAGGGCTTTGAGAGCTAGTGACTTTTGTGAGCTATGGCTGGAAGTCATCTGTGCATGTTCGTTGCCTGCTTTCAATCGGTAAATCACCTGTGTGTTTTTTGTCAGTTAGTGAACCCCCAGAGGTTTGTTAGAGGGTTGGTTTGAGATGCAAGGAGCAGCTGATGTGGGGTAAATTGCTGGGTCTTTGGGACAGTAAGCAGGGAGAAAGCTGAACGCTATGATATTTGGTGTCAGGGATTGTGGAGAAGTGGGAACCCTCTGCTAGGTTAATAAGGGAAGACACGGGTGTTGACCCTCTTTCTTTTCTATTTGGGTGATGGGACACAGGTGGGTGATATGAGGTAGAGCCACTAGGGGCAGGGGGGTAGTGTTTAGGGAGCCTGTACCTGGGACCCCTCCACTGGTCACACTGGATTCAGCTGGTTGGACCAGGGGGCGGAGAGGTGGGCAGAGCGAGGAGGGGAACAAAGGACCAAGAGGAAGGAAGGGAGAGTAGGGAAATGGAGGGTCCAAGAGACAGGACCCTGCCCTGGGGTGTAGCCCTAATCCCCTGGGGGTTTCACTTTTGGTTGGTCTGAGGATGCTGATACCAACTGTCCTTGCTGCTGTATGAACTGGTTTGCTAATAAACCCTCTGATTGGCACACTGGCTGAGAGTCGCTGCTGATTGGGATGGCTGGGACCCTCCTGGGGGGAGGAAACCCCCCCCCATGGGAGACCAGACAGAGCAAGGATCGGACCCTCTGAGCCTGGAGTTGGGGGCTGGCTGCATGAAGCGGGGAGACCCGGGTGCTGGACGGGAGGAGACTCCTGACTGGCTGTGGACAGATGGGATCCAAGAGGCTTTTCTGGGGTCTCCGTCACAGGGATCATGTGTCACACAGGCAGGTTCAGCTGGTGGTGAGAGAGCTCAGAGTACGCCAGGGGACTGCCTGTTGCTCCAGGTTATAGTGTGTGAAGCATTCACATTAGCAACTTGCTGGTGAACTCCAAAGTCAGAGCTCACAGCCAGGCAGGGGTTTGTGTCCTTGTTCTTCATAACCAGCCCTGAAGTTGATGGTCACAATTGTGAGCTGTTCCAGGAAGCCTGACAAGCAGGTCCAGATAAGTGGCATCCAAGAGTTGTAAAGGAGCTGGCTGAGGTGCTTGTTGAACCATTAATGTTGATTTTCAATAAGGCTTGGATCCCTGGTGATTTATCAGGGACTGCCAGAAAGCTGTTAGTGTGTCAATATTTAAAAGGGTAAACAGGCTAACCTGGGCCTGTCAGCTTGAAGTCCATTCCAGGTGTGATCACAGAATGGGTGATATGGACACAGTAAAGAACTAAAGGAGGGGAGTGTAATTAATGCGAACAAACCTGTATTTGTGGAAAAAAGATCCCACCAAACTAACTTAATATCTTCATCTTTTGATGAGAGTCCACAGTTGGTTGATAAAGGGGACAGTCAGTGCAACAAACTTCTACGAGGGCATCTAATGTGGCACCACTGGACAGTCTGGTTAAAATACCAGAACAATGTGAAATGAACCTGGCATCCATGACATAGATTAACGACTGGTGAATTGATAGATCTTAAAATGTGGCGGGCGGAAGATGAGTTGTGGCAGGCAGGCAGGAGCAGGGCCCTCTCCTTCAGTGCTGACCCCCCACTGCTCCCCAATGCTCTCCCCCTTCTGTGTTGCCCCTCTCCACTGCAGGGGCAACAGCAGCCCACCCTGTGCTTGGCAATCACATGGTAGATCCCCAGACCCAGAGACTCTAAGTGGCTACGTGGTGTGGGGCACTGTTGCAGTGCCCAGCTTTCCATGCACCCCAAGGGCTGGGTGGGGTGGGAGGCTGTTTGGTGCCTGGAGGCTGGACCAGGAGGCGGGGAATGGGGCCTGGCATGAGACTGCAGCTGGACCCATGTCTGGCTGGGGCGGACTCACCTCAGCACTGTGCCCTGGCAGCTCGTGGAGAGTGTAACGTCTCCCTGGGGATGGGCTGGAGCAGGGCTGGTCAGAGCCAGCTGAGACCTTGGGACAAACCCCACGGGAGGGTGATGTCTGGAGCCCGCACTGGGGTGTGCGTGACTCTGGGCTGCTCAGAGCACATGGGCAGCTTATCTGTGTTTCCACTGGAGCCAACTCACCTGCCTAGGGCTGCTGGGAATGGCGGGAGCAGAATGTGGACATGGGGATTTCTCAGGGTGGCCAGGGAGCCAGGGAGCCTGGAAACACCCCAGCCTGGAAGGAGAAGAGCCAGGATGGGGATACAGGGCTCCTTTAGGCCTGCCCTATTTGATCTCTTCACCTCCACCTGTCATCAGCCGCCCTCCCCGGCCTTGGTGAATTTGGCTCCATGGCCCCCAGAGTTCCTGCTCCCAGTGCATTAGGGCTGGGGGCAAACATGGCTGGGGTGTGGCTGGTGTCGGATTCATTTCAGGGAGGTGTGATGGGCACAAAGGGTGCAAAGATCTGCTTAAATGCCTGATGTTGCCCCTCTCAGTTCTGCCCTGCTGGGGGGCTGGCAGCTCTGACAGCTTTGGGGACTCTCGGTGGGTCAGTCCAGTCCCTCCTCAGCACAGCGCTGCTCCCTGGGTCTGCAGCTACATGGCAGACACCCCCAGCACCATCCCAGGAAACAGCACTGCCGCTGGGTAGCTGACAAATGGCTGGCATAGGGTACCAGGGAGTAGCAAAGGGGCTTGTACCCTGGCTGGGGGAGTGTGGGGACCACGCTGACCTACCCCTTTCCAGCCTTGGTTCATGTGTCCCAGGATCCCACTGCCAACAGCCCCAGCACCAACTGCTCTGGGGCAGGTGTAGCTCCCTGCAGCAGCAGATGGGGGCTGATCTACCCCCCATAGGGGCTCGTCCTGGTTGGCTCACACCTGGGAAAGGGGTGACAGGACTAGCACAATTTGTATAATTAGTTGGGACAACCCTGGCTACTGCCTAGAAATGTCCAGTGCCCACATTGTGACATTCCTGGCTTTGCCCACTTCCTGAGACAGTGAGTTCCATGGATTAATCATGCTTATGTGACATGGTGTTCTCTTGCCTCCAGTTTGACTTTCTCCTCTTTTAATTTCAAGTGCCTCCTCCTCCATTGTTCTAAGAGTTAGGTGAACAGCCGTTTCTCTTGCCAAGTTGCTGTTCAATGCACTTTGGTCACACCACTCTTCTCTGGGGTACCCCAAGGGAAGAAGCTTTGCCAAGCCCTTGGCCATTCACCCCCTCTCCTGAGCCCTGGGGGGCTGGGTGACCAGCAGCACAGGGCCTGGATGAGGCTGCGCTGGGTTTCAGACAAACCATTAAAACAACCTCCCTGCCTTCCTTACGCCCCTGACTGGCTTAGCTTTGCTGCTATCTGCTGTAGGCTGGGCTTTCCCTGGAGCACTGGTGGTGCTGCTGGGTCCATTCTTGGGGGGGCGTGGTCCTTGCATCATTTCATCCCCCTTTGTCTCCCTCAGGCCACGGTGAACTTTGACTGTTCACCCCACTCTGCTCTCAGGTTCCCAAACCCCTTGGTTCTCAGTCCATCATGCTGTGGGTGTTTGCCACGTGGAGTGTCACCTGTTCCTTGCCTGGCGGGCCCAGCCTCTGTCTGCCCCACAGTGGAAGGCACTGTCTGGAGAGGATCCCAAGACTAGGGCAGGAAGGAGATTTCCTCTCCTGCAAGGTGACTGGTGCCGTTTTCTGCAAGCCTGAGCGCCAACATGGGGAGCTGGCTGGATGCAGCTCAGCCATAGGGAGTAGGACCTGCTCCACTGAACCTGCAGTTGCTGTCACTTGCTGCTAATGGTGCCTGCCTGCCTGCCTTTACCTGCTGGATTGTGCCCTGCCTGCCTGGATCATGTCTGGTTTGCCTGAATTCTGCCCCACCTGCCTGCCTGGATCCTCCCTCGCCTGCCTGCACCCCATCCTGGCAGGCCTCACCCAGGCTCAGCTCCCTTACTGCTCAGCAAGGCTGTGGTAGCAGGGTGGAAGGCTGGTGGGGCAGGGCAGACCAAAAAGCCAAAGTGCGGAGGGACGGCTCAGCTCAGTCTGGCTCGGCTCCTCACTTGGGTGAGCAGAGAGAGGCTTTGGGCCGGGAGCTGCCCCTCTAGCCAGATTATGGAGGGCTGGCCATAGCCATCGCCGCAGGGTCTGGGGAGTCCTCTCACCAGCCAGCAGGGCTGTAACTCCGGATGTACACACGTGTTTGTGGCGTCCTCCTCATGCACATGCATGGCTGGTCTCAGCATATTGCCATGGCTGTACCAGGCTGCCATGGTGCCAGGCCACAGGTATAGCTGGGAACTGCTGGTGATGCTTCGGGCAGCTCACAGGCATGCTGGGCGGCTGGTTAGGTGCAGGGTGTTGGACCAAGCAGGTTGAGCTGTGTCCTGTGTGTGCCCAGGCAGGGCCATGGGTCCTTGGGGATGGGACCCTTCCTGATGGGTGCAGCATTTGGCAGCGCCAGTCTGAATAGCTCCTGGGCTCCATTTCATCAGCTGCAGATCCCAGCTGTAGCTGGAGTGGTAGTGCCATCAGTTGCTGAGCTCGGCTGTAGCTGCCCCTTCTTGTCGGTCGCTGGGCTCGCTGTAGCTGGCAGAGGAATGTAGTCGGTCACTGAACTCAGTTGTAGCTGCCCCTTCTGGTCAGTCGCTGAGCTCAGCTGTAGCTGGCAGGGATGCGCTGTCAGTTGCTGAGCCTGGTTTATCTACCCCATCTCATCAGTCTCTGAGGCTGGCTGTAGCTGGCAGGGCAGCGCTGTCAGTCACTGAGCATGGTTGTAGTTGCCTGACTGTGTCGTCAGTCACTGAGCCTCTCAGTTGCTGAGTACTGGAGTATCTGCATGGTTAGAGGATGAAGGTCTGTCCTCGCAGACTGGGCCATGGTTATTGAACCAGAGGCCAAGTGGCCACTGTCATTTCTATCCAGGCCCAGCCTCCTGGCAACTGGGTGCTGACTGGGCATATTGCAGGGGTGAGCGGCTGTGGTCTGTCTGTTGGGGCAGTTTGCTGAAGAGCATAGCCAGGACTAGACAGTCAGTGTCACCGCTTCTCGGCAGGGCTGCGGTGTCACGGAGAACTCAGAAAAGCCTCTTGGATCCCCTCTGTTCACAGCCCACCAGAGATTCTGCTACGGTGGAGCTTTCTCCCATTCACCCGGGTCTCCACGCTACCTGTAGCCAGCTTCCCAAATCCAGGCCCAGAGGGTCCGACCCTTGCTCTGTCTGGTCTCCCTTGGGGGGGGTTCCTCCCCCTACGAGGGTCCCAGCCGTCCCAATCAGCAGTGACACTCAGCCAGTGTAGCAGTCAGAGGGTTTATTAGCAATCCACTTTACACAGCAGCTAGGGCAGTTGGCTCTCAGATCAACCAGGAGGGCTGACAGTAAACCCCCAGGACGAGCCCCAGAGGTCCTGCCCCTCCGACCTCCATCTTCCTTCCCCCTCCCTCTCCCCCTTTGTTCTCCTCTCCATCCAGCTGCCCTGCCCCTGGTCTAAACTGGCCACAACCTGTCACCCCCAGGGGGTCCAGGTAAGGTCGCACTAAAGCCTCTTCCCCCCTAGTGGTACTTATAGTTATCACACCCCTGTGTCCCATCACCAGAATACCATCACCCCAGAACAGGAACAGAAAAGAAGAACCACAGTAACCCAAGAGGTTTTCTTACTTCATCACATGCGGGCATTGGGACCTAAAGTGCATGGGGGAGGCAGCTCTGACCCCGTCCTGTGGGGCAGCCTCGGAGCCGGGGCACTGGGTTGTGTGGGGCTGGGGCTGTCTCAGACAGTTTTGCACAATGCCCAGTGACAGAGGCACTGGCCTGGAGCTCGGGGGCCAGGCATGGATGGAGCAGTGGGGAACAGGAGGACCCAGGGGGAGAGGCACTGGCTGCAGCAGAGGGGGCAAGATGCCCCGTGGGCTGGGAGCTGGCCCATGGCAGGTGTGTGGGGGGGGCTTGTTCTAGTGCCTGCTCCAGGAGCTGGTCGCTTCCTCCCCTGCTGCGGGCACGGTTATGCCGGAGTGAGCTGTCAGCGTGGTGACAGGGCCACGCTCCACTGCACAGGAGTCTCCAGTGAACCTGTCACCCTGGCAGGCACTAGCCAGCTATCTGGCACGGCCCCGTCCCCACTAGGATTCAGCCTTGCCCCACTGCACCCCTCCTGCCCTGGCACCACCAGCCCATCCACTGGGCCTGTGATGCACAATGGGACTTAATGTTTCCTTGAGTGAGGGGCTCTGATCTGCAACCAGGCGACCTCACCCTTTTAACCAGCAAATCGCCCCAGCCAACTTCTGGCTCTGCTGGTGCCCCTCAGTCTTCACCTACAGCCCCCTGCAGTTCCCCCATCTCAGCCCATGTATGGGATGCCACTTGTGCAGTCTTGGATTAGGGGTTGGACTCCCCAACTTTGGAAGTGTCTCCCCAGTTTCAGTGGGGGGCTTTCTGGGACCTAGCCAGAGCAGGTCATGGGTCACCTGCTTCCAGCCCTGGCTCCCGGGTTGTCCAGGAGCCTCTTGTCATTATTGGTGCTGGCCCCAGCTCTCCCAGGCCCAGGAGGCTAGTGCTGGGTCCTGTAGCCATGGGCAGCAGAGCATGTGCCTGGAGACTCCATGTCCTCTGGAGGGGGGAGCAGGGTTGGCTCCAGCATCTGTCACTGTCTGGTAGCGGGTACGGTGTGGCTGAACTTGCAGGAGCACGTGGGCCGCTGCAGGGGGCTTGGGCTGCTGCACATCTGGCTGTGCCTGATGCAGATGCTCGTGAAGTCCCAATTCCCTGGCTGGCACTGAATGGCATGTAGTTGCTGCTGTGGCTCACTGAGGGGTTATTATTCAGGTCCCTGCACCAAGTGCCTCTGTTCTCTCATGTTTTCTGCACGTGTGACACACCCTAGGCTGCTGTTGTCTGGACACGATGCCCACCCCAGCTTGAAGTGGTTGCCGCTGGAATCGGTGTCCAGGTACCCACTGGTGGTCGTGGTGCTGAGGCAGTCACTTGTCCACAGTGGAGGTGTGCAACGCAGGCATGAGGGAAACAGAGACCCTTGACTCTAGCCAGGAACGGCCACATGCTGCATCCTGGTTCACAGGGAAACAGATCAACCCCCATGGCATGTACCGATCATGGGTGAGAGCTGCTGCACTTCCTGGCTGTCCAGCAAAGCTGATTTTGTCCCTGAGCAGGAGAGGACACTGGGCCCCATACTGCCTGCCAGACTGGGGGACAGGGGCAGATGGACAGCAGTGCAGGAGGGGCAGTGGGGAAGGTCCGTTGGGTGGTGAGGCAAACCTGGGCCACATGTTTTGTGGAGACTCTGAAGCTTTTGCCACTAGCTCCATAGTAGCAGGGCCACCCTTGTGCCTGCTGCTGGACTTGGCAGAGCACAGGCCACACAGCACTGGTCGCTGCATCACCCAGGCTGCACAGTTGCCACAGGGCATGCAGTGAGTGGAAGCAGGGCCTGGCTGCACCAACCCATGGGGCTGAATGTGGGGTGGGGGGAGCCCCATGTGTGAGAGTGGCTCAGCCTAGACCCGGCGGGTTTGTTACAGAGACACTGAGCCTTGAGCCTAGCCCTGCACCCCAAGCCGATCGGATCTCAGCTCAGTGCTTTTCAAAGGGAGAATTCCTTCCTAGCCCCGCTGCTCCACACTGGCTCCTTATCGCCTGACATGGCCTTAATTAACTCCCCAGCCTGATAAGGCGCCTGCCAGAGCCTGGCTCCAGGAGAAACCTGCCAGACCGTCTGGGCAGTTCAAAGCTGGGAGATATATGGGGGTGGGGGAATTGAGGCAGGACAGCCAGCCAGGCGAGCACTGGGGGGGGGGTACTCGAGAAGGGACAGCTCCATGGGAGGGACCCACAGCCTGGGGCCAGTGTTGGAGGACGGACACCGTGCCTGCTGCAGATGCATGGGACCAGATGGGGAGGATGCAGTCCTGCAAGCAGCCTACCTCGTCCTCTGCCCAGCCTGGCAGCTGGTGGGGCCCCCATCTAGCCTGGATGCTCAGAGAGACTTTAAGGCCAGAAAGGACCTGCAGGCCACAGACCCTCAACCCCACCATCTCAGGCCACAGTCCCTCGCCCCCCACCTTCACAGACCACAGACCCTTGCTTCTCACCCCAGCACAGACCCTCACCCCCACCATCTCAGGCCATAGTCCCTTGCCCCCCAACTTCACAGACCACAGTCCCTCACCCCCCACCTTCGGAGAGCACAGACCCTCGCTTCCTACCCTAGCACGGACCCTTACCCCCACCACCTTGAGCCACAGACCCTCACTTCTCACCCCGGCACAGACCCTCACCCCCACCATCTCAGGCCACAGACCCTTCCCCAGTCCAGACCCACCACTGAGTTCCTGCCCCTCTCAAACCCTGGCTTAGAGATGTCAGGTGATGGAGAGTCCATCCCCTCCTGTGCTCCATACCCCCATGTACTGTCCCCCACCCTGCCTGCCCCACATCCCTGCCCCATGCCCTACTGCTGCATTTCCCTGTCAGCATCCCAGCAGGGGTGGCGCTCCCTGGCTGGAAAAGGGTCGTGTTTTCCTTCTGTGTGCAGGTGGGGCTGGATGCCCAGCATGGGGCTGTCTTGGAGGGTGCTGCTGGGGGGAGCTTGGGACAGGGTCCCACTGCTCTCAGTGTGTGACTGTGGCTGCTTGTGTGTCGCTGATATGCGGCCACACCTGTAAGTCTGGGCAGATGCATGTGTAGTGGGCACATGAGTGCTGGTCGGGATCCCCGAGTCCCTCCTGGCTGCTGCTCTCTCCCAGCGTCTGTAGCTTCCTGGCAACTTGCTGCTGTCATGGAAAACCCAGCAAAGCCTCTTGGATCCCCTCTGTTCACAGCCCACCAGGACTCTGCTACGGTGGAGCTTTCTCCAGTCCAGCACCCGGGTCTCCACGCTACCTGTAGCCAGCTTCCAAATCCAGGTCCAGAGGGTCTGATCCTTGCTCTGTCTGGTCTCCCTTGGGGGGTGTGGGGGGTTTCCTCCCTCCAGGAGGGTCCCAGACATCCCAATCAGCAGTGACAGCCAGTGTAGCAGTCAGAGGGTTTATTAGCAATCCACTTTGCACAGCAGCTAGGACAGTTGGCTCTCAGATCACCTAGGAGGGCAGATAGTAAACCCCCAGGACAAGCCCCAGAAGTCCAGCCCCTCCGACCTCCATCTTCCTTCTTCCCCCCTCTCCCCTTTGTTCTCCTCCCTATCCAGCTGCCCTGCCCCTGGTCTAAACCAGCCACAACCTGTCACCTCCAGGGGATCCAGGTAAGGTTGAACTAAAGCCTCTTCCCCCCTAGTGGTACCTATAGTTATCACACCCCTGTGTCCCATCACCAGAATACCATCACCAAAGAACAGGAACAGAAAAGAAGAACCACAGTAACCCAAGAGGTTTTCTTACTTCATCACAGCTGCCCTGACTCACTAAACCCCCAGTGGCTTTCTGACCCCTAGTGGTGCCAGTCTCACAGGAGCTTGGGGTGGCAGGAGAGCTGTGCAAAGGGTAATCCCCAGCAATGGCCATGGGCTGGAGGACTGGTGCGTGATGGCATCCTCAGCTTACTTTTGTCATGGCATCACTCAGCACCAGGTGGCCTTTGTCACCAGGACTCCAGTAACAATCCCTGGCCAAACCAACAGCCTCCATGGGGCTCATGGGGCCCACCCCAGCGAAGGTCACAGCACAGGGCATCACATGCACGTGTGTGTGTGCCAAGTCTATGCATTTGTGTGGTGTATGTGCAGAGAGGCTGTGCAGATGGTGTTGCACACATGCATGTGTGTGTATCGGACTGGCTGTCTCTGTCCCTCCCAGCCCTGGAGCACCAGACCTGGGAACACCAGTTGCCTGCATCTGTCGAGGGTCCCACCAGCCCCCAGAACAAACCCAGCCACCAGGAGAGCAGCGTGGGAGCTCTGCCAGCCCGGCTTGGGGCCTGGCCCTTCACCCTGCAAATTGGTAGTCACAGAGCCAGGGCACTGCTCCAAATCATTGCTTGGGAGGGCCGGGTTATTAACGAGCCCCTTCCAGTTGCCCTGCACTGCTGGCGCCTCCCACGCTGCTCTCCTGCACCCCCACCCTGTCCACCTGTGAAAGCCCTCCCCCCCCATGAGTGAGCATCCCCCCATCTAGTCAGTGCTGGGGGATCCCAGGAAAGCCTGGTGGTCTCCACACGGAGAAGGCTGGGTTCAGCCACAGTGAAAGCTCCTGGCACAGCATGGGCCGATCCCCTCCCCATCCAGCATGGCCCTAGGTCCCACCAGCAGTTCAGACTCTGGCAACCTCCCTGTGCCCCCCACCAGCTCCAGGGACATCACCCCAGTTCCAGCACCTGTGGAGGAGGCTGTGGGGGAAAGTCTGCTATTTGGAGTTCCCACCCACCAGTAGCTCAACCCTGTTCAGGATCCCCAGTGCATGCTTGGGGTGATTCCTAGCTGACCCATTGATCCTGGGCAGGCTTTTGCCCTGCGCCGCTCATTGTAGCTTTGGGGCACCTGGCTCGGGTGGGTCTCACTGGGCCCTGCCACGGGGCTCCCCTCTGTAGCATTGTGCGAGGCTCTGCCAACAGGCTTCTCCGTGGCAGACACTTGCCCCCCACGCAATGATGGGTGGCGAGCCTGGGCCCCTTGCCTGAGCCCCTCACCCTCCCTGCTCCTGCCCATGGTGGGAGCCCTGTCCCAAGCCCCTTGTTACCTGCAGCGGCCTGGCTCCCCTGCACTGATGTCCACAGGGCTGAACAGAGCATCAGGGCCATCTCAGGGTCTCCCTCCAGCCCATTTCCTCAGGGAATGGGCCTGGCATGGAGCCTGAGTACCTGCCAGGCCCATCAGGGCGGGGGCAAATGGGCCACGTGCCCACACATCCCAGCGCTGAGCCACTCCCTGCGGGATGCCCCATAAAGCCACCGGGCTGTGACAGGAGCCGAGCTGCCAGCGCGCCGTCAGCGAATCTCTCCCTGCGCAGATGGGCAGCTGCTGCGCTAATGGCCCAGGGGTGCTGCCAGCCCCCCCCGACACGGCTGCTCCCTTTGCCAGCGCAGCACTTCCCCTCACCCCCACCCTCGCCTGCTGTGGCTCAGTGTGAATGGGCCCAGGCTGTGCCATGCTGAGGGTGCCCCAGCCCTAGGCGAGGCCAGTCTCAACCCCTGACTCCTGGCACGTGCTGGAGGGATCCTGGACCCCCCCCCCACCAGCCCAATGGCCAGTTCCCAGTGGCTGTGTCCCAGCCTCATCCAAAGCTATCCTGGTTCACACCGGCTGAATTTCTTGGCCCTGAGCCATGCTGTGACGTGTCCTTACCACCCCACAAGGCTGGCGATGGGGGGGGGAGGTGTCACAGGCACGGTGCTGGTACCAGGAGACCTGACTCCCAGCTCACACCACTGCCCGTCTCCTCGCCTGATGCCCTTGGCAGCAGTGGCCATGCAGCCTATGCAGCGCCACCCCTTGCCAGACTCCAGGCATTGGCCAGGCCTTGGCACCTCAGGGCTGGACCCAGGTGCCTGCTGGGACTTGACTGGGAAGGGGGCAGAGCACTGCAGCCACACCATCACCAACCCTGATGAGGCTGTGGCCAGGCTGGCACCAGCTCCTTCACAGGCAGAGAGACTCTGGGGCCCCTTTGCAAATGGGTCCCTGTGCAGATGGCAGCCAGGCCATGCCCTGCCCCATGGTCCATCTAGCTGGATGCATGCACTGAGCCGAGGTGCTCAGCATCACCAGCCAGCAAGGCAGGGGGACAGGAGTGAGACCCCCTGACAATGAATGCACGTGTGTGTGTGATGCAAACCGACTGCTGAGCGAGTGAGCAAGCAAATGCAGTCTCTCAGTGCCCCACAGTGAGGGGGAGCCAACTCCAGCTCTGGCAGGCCAGCTGCCCTGGCGCGCTCGCTCGCTCGCTGGCTCAGTGGCCCGCGCAGTGCCGGGAGCAGTAATGAGATGGAAGCAGCAGAAGGACGGTGCGATAAGGCGCCCGCGCTGCCCCGGCAGATTAAACGCTGGGATTAAGCCGGCGGTGCTGGCTCTGCTGCCTTTTTATCTCACTGCTGCTCCCTGCGCACCCCCCTCCACTCCCCAACCCCCCCCCCCCGCAGTCAGCAGGGAACAGTTGGGAGCTGTCAGCAGAGGAAATTGCTTATTAACCCTTTGGGGAGCACAGGCTCCTGCGGCCGGGAACCAGAGCCCTCCCCAGTCATGACACTTCACACCCTGGAGGTTTGGGGGCAGCACGGCTCAGTCAGCTGCACCCCCACCAGCTAAGCAGGACGAGCCCATGGCTGGAGATGCTGCAGCCCGGCCCCCGTTTCTGTGCGGCATGGCCAGCACAGAGACATGTGACCCTGGGCCTCTGACCCCTTTCACCATCAGCCATCGGATGGGAGTGATGACCCGTCCCTGCTGGACAGTGCCCCGAAGAGACAGGCACCGTGCCCTCCCCAGGCAGACAGCCTGTCTGATGTAATCGGGGAACCCCTAGCTGCTGTGAGCCCTTGGGCCAGTGAAACCTTGTAGCTGTGAGTTCCACAAGCTGTGTGCCATGGGGAAGCTAGCCAGAGTGTGCCGCTTGTCTTCCCATCTTAGCAGGGCTTCTCAATCATCTCTTTAGGCCAGCCTGGTTGCTCTCTGCCTGTGGCTCCCCCTCACTGAGGAGTGGAGGAGGAAGGGGCAGCTGTGCGCCGTTTGTAATCGCCTCTGGTCTGGGGTGGGTATGTGTCAGGTGTGGCAGGGCCCCATGCTGCACTGATCCCCTGGCTTGCTCCTGGCTCTGTGGGGCAGCTCGGGCCAGACTAGGCCAGAAGACTATTAAGGCTGACATGGGAGTGACTCAGGTTCTCTGCAGGACCCCAGCCTCCAGCACAGTGGAGAGGGGGGGACTGTGCCTGAGGCAGGGGCTGTGGGGTGGAGGCTTGTTTTGGGGAGAGGTTGTTGGTTACTGCCCAGGAGAGTGCAGGGCCCATGTGAGGGGGCATCTCTGCTGGTGTGCCTTGCACAAGACCCCTGTGATTTTGGGGTGAATGTGCAGCTGTAGAGGTCAGTAGGTGCAGGACATTTTATCCTGGGCCCTGGATGATGGAGGACCCAGGATGCCCCCTCTCTGCAGCAGCCAAGCTGTGTGCACAGCATGGCAGCAGGGCAGCAAAAGTCCAGAGTTTTCACTCAACTTCCACCTCTGTGATTCAGTTTCCTCTCCCAGCCTTTCCTGACTCTTGACCATTTGACTGCAGCTGAGATGACTGTGACTGGTGCGCTGGGACGTTCTGGTGGAGACTGGGACAGGCAGGCAGGCTTCATGGCCAGCAGCTGATTCCCAGGATGGGCAGTTCATGTCTGCCCACTCTTGGTGCAGTGACTGTGTCTCCTGTCCCATGGCACCTGGGCCTAGCCAGCTCTTGCCTGGCTCACAATGCGCCTGCTGCAAGGGCTTGGCTGGCTGGTGCAGGTCGCATCAGGCATCCATCAGGAGCCTTCTCCCCCTGGGGTGTGTCTCTGTCACAGGGGGGATTTTCTAACCATCAGCATTCACCAGCTGCATTGACATGTGATGAATCAGGACTTCCCCTACTCAGTCTGGCCTCCTGTGCAGCCTCAGCCCAGCCTCCAGCCCTTGCCCAGCCTAGACAGCCAGTTGGTTTTGCTGGTGGGCCAGGCTGGGCTGGCATGGTGCTTCCGTTGGTGCACCTGGTGCTGCCCTGTGCCTCTCGCCCGCACAGCCCGTAAATGTGGGAGCTCAGTGCAGCGCCAGGCTCCTGGGAGTCCTTGGGCAGATAGGCCAGCTGTGGGAACTAGTGAGTGCTGTGCAGGTGTGCTCGCCTTGCATGGTTTCAGGTTTGACAGGAGAACTCACTTAGCTGTCCATGTTGGCATGTCCCTGTCCCTGTCCCTGTCCTTGTCCCTGTCTCGGACAGATGCACTGGTCTCAGAGTCGGTCACAAGGTGAGCTGGATCTGGATGGAGAGCTGTGCTTCTCAGCGATGTACCTGACCACATCTGGGGTGCCCTTGGCTCGCCCCCTCCATCCCACCTAGAGCAGAGGGAATCTGGCCTCTCACTGAGCTCCCTGCTCTGATGGGCAGACCTGGGACCTGCCAGGCTGGCTGCTGCCCCCTTAGAAAGGTGGCACCAGTCTCATCATGGGCAGCCACTGGTGACAGCAAGGGGAGGCTGTTGCCCTCTCTGTCTCTGTGGCATACCCATGATGGGGGAGAGCACGAGCTTGTCCTAGGGAGTGGGGCCCCAGGGCTCTGCCCCTTGGGGTGTCCCCACCTTGCTCAGCAGAGCTCATCTTGCGTCACTCCCCACAGCACCACAGGGCCATGTGACTTGCTCTGTCCCCTTGGGGTCAGTCTCCATGTCAGTGCTTTGCCTGGGGCTGGCGAGTCAGCAGGGCCGGGCAGAGATTGACACCTGGCTTGGCAAGTGGGGGCTGGAAGATCCTTAGTCCCTCTGGTCTGCTGAGCTGGTGTGGACGTCAGGGCTGCAGTGCCAGGGTGCAGCTGTGATGGAGACCCCTGACAAGCCTCCTGGATCCCCTCTGTCCACTGCCAGTCAGGTCTCTGCCACAGTGGAGTCTCCCCCCGTCCAGCACCTCGGGTCTCCACGCTCCGTGCAGCCAGCCCCCAACTCCAGGCTCAGAGGGTCAGATCCTCGCTCTGTCTGGTCTCCCTGGGAGGGGATTTCCTCCCCCAGGAGGGTCCCAGCCGTCCCAACCAGCAGCAACTCTCAGCCAGTGTGGCAATCAGAGGGTTTATTAGCAAACCAGTTCATACAGCAGCAAGGACAGTTGGTATCAGCATCATCAGAACAACCAGAAGTGAAACCCCCAGGGGATTAGGGCTACACCCCAGGGCAGGGTCCTGTCTCTTGGACCCCCATTTTCCCTCTTCCCCCTCCGGTCCTTTGTTCCCCTCCTAGCTCTGCCTACCTCTCCGCCCCCTGGTCCAACCAGTTGAATCCAGTGTGACCAGCGGGGGGGGTCCCAGGTACAGGCTCCCTAAACACTACCCCCCTGCCCCTAGTGGCTCTACCTCATATCACCCACCTGTGTCCCATCACCCAAATAGAAAAGATAGAGGATCAACACCCGTGTCTTCCCTGACTAATCTAGCAGAGGGTTCCCACTTCTCCACAGCAGCCTGGGGAGGTGGGCAGGCTGGGGCAGAGTGGACAGGATGGGGACAGGGCAAATGGGATGGGATGGGGCAGAGCAGGCAGGATGGGTGTGCTTTGTGGTGCTCAGTGATGGGTTGTTTGCCGTGCAGGTGGGAAGTCGTGTCAAAGCAGGAGTTAAGCTCCAGACCGAACCAAGGTGCTCAAGGGCTCAGGGCTCCTGCCTTGGGCGTGATTTGGGGCTGCAGGAGCATGGGGTTGGGGGAGGCAGAGGCATGTTATCAGAAGAAAAACGTTCCACTGGGTCAGAAAATTACTGCAGAATCAGGCTTGAAATGAGGCGAATTTGCTGAATCCAGACGGATCCAGTATCCCAGGCGGTGGCGATGTTGGCGTCAGCACCACCGCCTCCCTCCTGGGCACCGAGGCGGTGAATGTCAGCGGCTGTGCTCTGGGATAACGGGTGGGGGGGCTGCAAGTCGGGAGTGAGGGGCACAGGCAGAGCTGTGCTGTGCAGGGAGCCTGGGGCTGGGCTGGCCGGGGTCTGTAGGTCTGGAGTGAGGGGCGTGGGCAGAGCTATGGGGGGATGGAGCCCAGGTGTGGGTGAGACAGAGGGCTGTGGGTTGGGAGTCGGGGCACCAGCAGAGGTGGCACAGGGCAGGGTAGCGCACGTGGGCTGGGGGTTCAGGTTGAGGGGCAGCTCTGGCTCCCAGCTGGCATCTCTCGCCAGGCTAGTGCCGGGAGGGACCCTGTGGGCTGCACCCTGGGGGAGAACCCAGCTCACCCCAGCAAGCAACCTGAACTTTTTCTTGCTGGGGCCATGGAGAGCCCCAGGTCAGGCAGCCCTGAGCAGTAGGACCTGTGGCCTCCCACAGGAAAGTGTGGGGCAATGTCTCCAGGGCAGCAGAGCGGTCTGAGCTATGACAGGGGTGTGATGAAGTAAGAAAACCTCTTGGGTTATTGTGGTTCTTCTTTTCTGTTTCTGTTCTTTGGTGATGGTATTCTGGTGATGGGACACAGGGGTGTGATAACTATAGGTACCACTACGGGGGAAGAGGCTTTAGTGCGACCTTACCTGGAGCCCCTGGGGGTAACAGGTTGTGGCCGATTTAGACCAGGGGCAGGGCAGCTGGATGGGGAGGAGAACAAAGGGAGGAGAGGGGAGAAGGAAGATGGAGGTCGGAGGGGCAGGACCTCCGGGGCTCGTCCTGGGGGTTTACTGTCTGCCCTCCTAGGTGATCTGAGAGCCAACTGTCCTAGCTGCTGTGCAAAGTGGATTGCTAATAAACCCTCTGACTGCTACACTGGCTGAGTGTCACTGCTGATTGGGACGCCAGGGACCCTCGTAGGGGGAGGACCCCCCCCCCGCAGGGAGACCAGACAGAGCAAGGATCGGACTCTCTGGGACTGGATTTGGAAGCTGCTGGAGACCCTGGTGAACAGGAGAAAGCTCCACCATAGCAGAGTCCTGGTGGGCTGTGAACAGAGGGGATCCAAGAGGCTTTTCTGGGTTCTCCATGACAAGGGGCTCACAGATCCCCAGCTCTGGGCTGTGCCCAGCCCATGCCCAGACCCCAGGGAGCAACCCCAGTTGGGCTTCATGGACCCCCCATTGCACAGGGCAGCCTTGGTCTCTCTGGCTCCCAGGCAGGGCCATGGGTGTCAAGGGCTTTTGCTCTCTGGGTCTCCCTGCACTGAGTCTGGCCCAGCCAGCGCTCACTGCGACTCCCCCCGCCCAGGCACAAGCATGCACCTTCCCTGGCCAGGGCTCCTTGCACCAGACTGGGTGTCTCTGGACCCCAGCACCCAGCCCTGAACTCAGGTGCCTGTTGGAGGATGACTTTCCTCTGCGCGCCAGGGCCATGGGGTGGGGTCCCCCTTGTCTCCTTGGCATTCTCCATTCTCATGTGCAGGCTTTAGCCCCTGTGTTAATGGCTCTGGACTCCAGCCTCGGGGAGGGGGGCTGCTCTGTCCTTGCCGCCCAGCTGTCAGGCCCCATGTCCCAGCCGTGCCCTGGCTCTGCCCGCGCCACTTAGCCTGTCTGTGCCTGGGCTCCCGGGCTGTCTCCCCGGCAACAGGCGCGTGTGATTCCCGGGCTAGCTTTCACTTAGGATGCAGCTTGCAGTCGCTGAGCTACTTTCTCCCAGCAGTGGGGGGCCCCCACGCACCCCAGCCCCAGTGCAGCTCCCTGGAGACACCTCTGGACAGAGCTCGCCCCCAGGGCGCTGACCTGGGAGGGCTGGAGTCCTGGGCTCAGGGTGGTGGTGACTCCCCCCATGCTGCCAGCAGGGTCAGGCCAGCCAGAAGCAGGAGCCTCCATCGCCCCACCCAGCTGGGGTCCCCCTGCACCCCCACAAGCCCCTCTGGGGAGCAGGGATCCCTGCTCGCTTACTCTGACTGAGGAGGGAGCCTCGCCACGCGGAGGTCTGAGCCAGTTGGCGAATTGTGAGTCTTGCCCTCTCCACGGGAAGCCAAGATGCCCAGCGCAGGGAACGAGTGTGCCATTTTGTCCCTGGCCTCCTCAGGTCCTGGTTCCAGGCTGGCCAACCTTGTGCTGCCTCCTCCTTGGCACCCCCTGACCCCTGAATTTCTGCTGCCACTGGCGACAATCCTAGCACCAGCCAGTGGCCAGCCACATCATCCAGGAGAGTCACAGCCAGTGCCCCATCCTGTGGGAAGGGAAACTGAGGCCCAGAAAGGGAGCCAGAGCCTGGCACGTCTTTCTCCAGCAACACCAGGAGGCCATGCTGCCGTCTCTCCTTGTCCAGCCATGGCCGGAAGCCACTGGGAGTGGCAGGGGTTAGTGGAGGTCCAGCCTTTGGCGATCTGAGCCCTAGGTGGCCCTGCCAGGACTCAGAGCCGGGTGGTGGGTGAATGCGGATCTCCGTGCATGGAGCAGGTGCCGGTGGCTGGCGCTCTGTACTCACTGCGGCTCGAGTCTTTTGCCACTTGGCTGCAGCCACTCGGTTCCTTGGAGCCCCATGCTCGCTGCTGTCAGGGTGTCAAATGTGGCCCAGCAGCGGGGAGCTGGAGAGACTGGCTCAGTGCGGTGCAGATGCGCTGGGGAGAGAGTCGACTGCAGAGGGTGACCTGGGCCTGTGGGAGCCCTGGGTCTGAGCTTGCAGCTAGGTTGGAGGACGAGTGTTTCTGGTAGGGTTCAGGAAAACGGGATGGCCTCCCCTCACCTCTGCAGCTCAGGGCTGTGTGTGTGCGTGTGCAGAGGGTGCTCAGGTGGGGTGGGAAAGGGGTGACCCCTGGATCAAGGGCCCAGGACTAGCCCCATCCGTTCCAGGGCTGCGGCCAGCCAGGAAGGCTGGTAAGGGCTGGCCACCAGCTTGAGGCTGCGGGTGCTCTGGTGGCCCTGCCCCATGGGGAGGGGTCTTAGAGGCTGGGCTCCTTCTCTCCTCAGAGATCGAGCCGAACCAGGATGGGCACCTTCTGGGCGTCCCACCCGCACACTCACACTAAGGCAGTGGCAGGTCTGGCCAGGCGTGGGGTGTCCAGACCCCCACCTGAGCCCTGGGGCAGGCTGTCCAGTCCCCCCTACCCAGCGTGGGAACGCTGCAGGCCCATCCATGGTGGGAGCGAGGCCCTGGCACAGGCGAGGTGAATTCAGCTGTGAGACACAGGAATAGCTATTCCTGTCAAGGTCAGAGTGTCTCCATGGCCGGGAGCTGGGAAATGAGGAATCGTGTCAGGAAATTACCCAGCCTAATGGGGGTCTCCCTTGCATGAGTGCTGCGTGGGGATCCCGGCTGCTCAGGGACGGAGCCAGGGATGGAGGTGGGGAGGGAGACAGGGCGAGGGGGGTCTTGGCTCCAGCCAGGGGACTCTGGTTCCCCAAAGCCTTGCTGTCCTGTGAGCTGGGGAGGGCTGCAGCAGGAAGGGGGGGCTGGGGGGCTGATGGAGACGGAGGCTGGTGGGGTGACTGGGGGCCCAGCTGTGCTCACTTGGGAGCCAAGTCCCTGGGCCCATGCCTTTCCTCTGCACAGCACGATCGATTGGGGCTGACAGGACAGATGTGAGCTGCCCGGAGCTGGTGAGCCGGCTGCACGGAGCCAAGTGGGAGCCCCAGCCCTGCAAGGCAGATTTCTGGGTCAGAAAATCATGTTCCCGGCACAGGCAGCCTTTCAGCCAACACCCCCCCCATCCCTGCTGTTTGCTTGCCTCTAATTGGGTTTGTCAGACGGGAACGCCGCAGCCCTGCAGGACTATTCTGTGCTCTTCCAGGCCAGCCAGATGTCAGCTGGCTGCTGGGTCTGTCCGGCTCCCTACAGCCCTGCCGGGTCCCTGCTGATCAGGGAGCAGCAGGACCAAGGCGAGCAGAGCCCCAGTTCCAGATGCAGGGCTCAGGGACCTCCCACACTGAGGGATGGGGTTAGGCGGACATGGGCAGCCCTCCGGATCTGGGTCTGCAGCAGCCCAGATGTCCCTCCTTCAGTCGCCAGGGCTGTGAGCAAGGGCCCCTGTCGGTGCCTGATTACCCACAGCCAGGTCCTTCTGCCAGAGTGCCAGCGAGTCCCTGCACTGCCCCACACCAGAGAGGTGGCCCAACCCAGCCCTGGGGCACTACCTCCCTGCACGGGCAGGGTCTGTTTGCAAAGGAAGGGCTGCCCCAGAGTGGCACTTAAAGACTAATATTTGTTTTTTGCATGAGCTTTCGTGGGAGAAAATCCCACTTTGTCAGATGCTTCGAAGATGGGGGAACTTACAGAATGGAATGAAAATGAATGCAAGGGGGTGTAAAACATAGGATCAGGTCATAAAGTAACAGCAAATCAGAGCAGTTGTTTAGGTTCAAACCCTGGGACACAACTCCTTGCTTTTTTTTGCTGGACTAGGCCAACACAGCTGCCCCTTTGGAAACTGCCCCCGAGTCCCTCTGTGTTCCACTGCACGTTACACCGTGACCTTCCCAGGTCGACCGGCTGCTTGTCTGGTTCGCATCATGTGTGGCAGCCCGTTTTCCTGGCCTCTCTGGTCCTGGCCTCGCACAACCTCCTGACTCCGAGTCATCTCTGAGGTCCATTAGCCAGCCTTGCACTCCCCGGCCAGAGCGTTAATGACCGTGTTCGCTGTGGCCTGGCCCTGCAGTCATGCCGGCTCCCGCCCTGTTCGTCAAGATCTGTCACTGTCCTATCCTCCTCCCCCCATCCCCCAGGCTGCTCAGGGAAGACACTGAGATGTGGGGCCAGTGCCCAGGCCCCCTCCCATGCCCCCCAGAGCAGCTGGGAAGAGCCAAGGCCTTTTCCTCACCTGCTCTGGGCTGTGCACGGCCCCGGGGAGCGAGGCACCAGAAATGTGTCTCCTGCTCTGTGTCCAGACACCCTGTCTTGGATCAATCCCACCCTGGCCAAGAGCCAGAGCTTTCACTGGACTTTGGGGCCTCCCTACAGCGTGGCCAGTGGGACAGAGTGGCCATTGGCTATCTTTCCTGCGTCACGCTAACAGTCCCCTCCTTTTGTCACCCCACAAGTAATCTTCCCCACCACTTGGCAAGTCCCATTCCCATCCATGCGCTGCCCTCCATTCTGCTCTCATCCTAGGCTGGGCTCCCCTATGCGGCAGAGGCCTCGTCTCTGCCATCGGTGCAGAGCCCAGGCTCGCCCTGCTGATCGGCTGCCCCAGAGGAGGGCAAGCCCTCAGCCTGGCCCCATCTCGGTGTCAGCAGAGCGCTGCTCCTGCTTTGCCGGTCTCCATTTGGGCTGCCCTCTGCCCTTGTCAGTACCTGCTCTGCCAGCCTGGCCCCTGGGGTGCGGGTGTACCCGATCCCTTACAGGCCTGTGTGGTCTCCTGTCCCCCCATTGCAGCTGACCCTTGGGGGGCTGTGGTTCCAGCATGGGCAGCGAGTGGCTGATGGTGGGGGCTGAGGAGCTGATTTCAGCCAGAGGTGCTGCGTGAGGTTTGAGTCAACACATTAGGTGGCCGCACTCACTGAAATGCCATTTCCCTTCCCTTCACCGGCTGCAGCCGCTGCTGAGGGAAGGAAAATAAAGCCGCCCTTGTGTGAAAGGGGCTGATGCTATCGGGCCGGCTGCCTCCGGCACCGAGCTCCACAATAGGCCTCGTGCGCCTCAGAGCACCTCCCACGCTAGGATCAACCCAGCGCTGCGGCATCCATGGACTGCAAAGGATGCAGCCCCCCCCCACCATTGCCAGGGGATGGGTGCTCCCATGGCTGCCATGTGGCACAGCCTGGGAGAGTCATCCCATACTTGCTGGTCTGCGTTGGCATTGTGCCAGTGCATGTACAAGGAAGAGGGCACAATGGACACAGTGTGGGGTGGAAACAGGAGGCCCTGCAACCTCCCCACCTTAGCCCATGGCAGGAGCAATACAAGTCAGGGCCCATATTTCTCCAACCCCCTGCTCTGTGCTGGCAGAGAGGGGAGTTGGCTGCTTTGCCAGCAGGTGGATGGGGTGCAAACCGCCAAGGCCACGTGGGGGGGCCCAGGGCTGGGGGCCCTTATGGAAGGGGCTTTCCCCATGGCTTGTCCATTTTGCTGGCACGGGTGCAGATGTGAGGTTTCTGCCCAGGGCTTCATCATCCAGGCAGAGCCAGCTGGGAGTGCCCTTAGTGCTGTCCTCCCTTAAATACCCTTCTGCCAACCAGTCAGGGCACAGAGCAAGGCCAGGCTATTCCATGAGAGATAATCCTGTCCTCTTTGCTGCTCCGTGTTGGAGCTGGCTCCAAAACCAGGGGCCACGAGTGATCAGTGCCTTTGGGGGGTGTCACGGAGAACCCAGAAAAGCCTCTTGGATCCCCTCTGTTCACAGCCCACCAGGACTCTGCTACGGTGGAGCTTTCTCCCGTTCACCCAGGTCTCCACGCTACCTGTAGCCAGCTTCCAAATCCAGGCCCAGAGGGTCCAACCCTTGCTCTGTCTGGTCTCCCTTGGGGAAGGGGGGTTCCTCCGTCCACGAGGGTCCCAGCCGTCCCAATCAGCAGTGACACTCAGCCAGTGTAGCAGTCAGAGGGTTTATTAGCAATCCACTTAGCACAGCAGCTAGGACAGTTGGCTCTCAGATCAACCAGGAGGGCAGACAGTAAACCCCCAGGATGAGCCCGAGAGGTCCTGCCCCTCCGACCTCCATCTTCCTTCCTCCCCTCTCCTCCCTTTGTTCTCCTCCCTATCCAGCTGCCCTGCCCCTGGTCTAAACCGGCCACAACCTGTCACCCCCAGGGGGTCCAGGTACGGTCGCACTAAAGCCTCTTCCCCCCTAGTGGTACCTATAGTTATCACACCCCTGTGTCCCATCACCAGAATACCATCACCAAAGAACAGGAACAGAAAAGGAGAGCCACAGTAACCCAAGAAGTTTTCTTACTTCATCACAGGGGGCACCACAGAAACCAGGCCCTGAGCTGGGAACCCTATATGTTATACCCTCGACCCTTCCCCCCAGTTTTGGCCTTGGGGCCCTGCCTGCTGGGGTGCTGCAGCCAGACCATGCAATGGGGCTGTGCCAGGGCCCTGGTTTTGCAGGGCTAAGCCCTGAAGGGGTGGCTGAGCCTGGTGTGGGGCTCAGGGCACAGCTGCCCTGAGTTCAATGGGCCACGGTTGGGATCGAGGCTCACGCAGTGCCTCCCTGGATGATTTCCAAAGGGGGGCAGTCATGGCAGTTTAGTTCAGCAAACAAGCAAGGAGTCCTATGGGACATTTGAAGACTAACGTATGTACAGATATATAAATAAATTTGTTAGACTTTAAAAGTGCCATAGGACTTGTTTGTTTCTCTGGATGCTGGAGCTGGGGCCCATCTGTGTGCATGTGCTGCCACTTGCTGGCCAGGCTGGGCATTGCTGGGAAGATGCCCACCGACCCAGGCTAGACCAGCTGGGAACCTCATAGAGCAATGGTTCTTCTTGTAGCGCTGATTGGATATGTTTAGTATTAGGTGTTTACATGCCACAGCGCACAATTGGTCAGAAGCATTTTTGCCCTAGCCTGTCAGAGCAGGGTCGGCAGCTGACACCCCCTCTGGCCACTCCCATGGCTATATATACAGCACTGACCCTGACCCTCCCCAGTTCAATTTCCACCCTCAGCGATGGTTTTGGAACAGCCCTGTCCTTGCAATCGCAAGTGCCTGTTGTTACTTCCTTGTTTGAACTGCCCGTTTAAGCTAGAGGACCTCTTTGTGGATATCATTCCACTGAGAAGAAGATCTTCTACGCTGCGCACAAGTCCGGAGCCAGAACACCGCTCCAAATAGCTGCCACAGCTGTCGAGCTTTAAACCCTGAGCTTCTTGTGGCAAGGTCTTCCTGCAGGATTATCACCACAAGAAAGGCCTGCCGTGCCTGGGGGGGGTCCCAACAGGCTACCGACTGCTCGATCTGTCAGCCCTTCAAGGCAAGGACGCTCAATGACAGAGAGCAAAGGCACCATGCATTGGCCTTAGAGCAAGCATGGCAGCCTGTCCCCAAAGAACCGGAGCTGCCTTTGGCACCAGTGCCAGCACTGTGTGCCATATCGGCACCGGAGCCATCCCAGCACTGCCCCCCTGTGGAGCAGAAGACGCGATTGGCACTGACTTTGGTGCCGAAGCACTCTCGCTGGCCCACCTTGCCCCAGCTGGGGCTACTCTTGGCACCGTGAAGAGGAAATGGTGCAGATTCCTACCATCCTGGAGGCCTTCAAGGAGACAAAAGCCCCTCTGCTTTTTCCCACACCATGCCACCAAAGCCCAGGAGTGTCGCTGCCCCGGGGAAGGACCCGAGGCACCAGCCCAGGCCCCGCCCCCTGACTGTAGGCCACGCCCCCGGCCAGGGCCAGGGCAGGGAGCGGCAGCCACGGCTGCGGGGCTGCCCGGGCTAGGAAGGGGCCGGAAGCGCCCTCTGCTGCCGGCGGCGGCCAGGCCCCGGTTCTCCAGCCCGATCCGTCTGGAGACCGAGAGAGGCAGGTGCCCCGCCAGGACCTGGGGCACTGGTACTGGGATTCAGGGCACGGGCCCCATGCGCCAGGTGCCAGCGACGCCCCTTCCAAAGCCTCTTAAATAGAGAGGAAAGCCTGTCTTCCTCTCGGGGAAATGCTCCCCTTGTGAGCAGCACTGCTCTCCAATGCCCACCATGGCACCGAGCTCCCCGGTGCTGAGGGAGGAAGCTGCGCCGAAGGCCCTGGGTAGTACCGCTCTAGGCCAGCAGCGCAGGAGGCAGCGCTCTGTCTCTTCTAAGCGCTGTAGCCACTCTTTCTCTGGTGCTATCTATACAGCTCGGCATCAAACCCAGAGGCAGCCTTAGGCAATTGGGGGCTCTAGGCAAAGGCCCATTGTGGGGGCCCCTAAAGGGCCTGCTATCAGCCCCCACACTGCTACCTTCCCTGTGTTCCCAGTCCCCCTGCACCCCTAACTGCCCCATACCACACCCCAGGACTACTTGTTTGTTTTGCTGAACCAAACTAACATAACTATTCCTCTGGAACTTGTAACTTATTCTTGGGTATGATATTTTTAAAGATCTTCCCATCATGAGGCTTGTAAGTTGATCATCTTTCACTTAACATAAATAAGCTAATGCTGAACTACAAAGTTAAAGTGAACATTTAAAACTTTTTTTAAAAGTATGAGCATTAATTAATAAATAAAAAGTGGTAACATTAATGATGGGTCAAAAAAACCTAAAATACCACATTCAAAATTTTGGTAGTCAAATCTTACAAGTTTTTCATATAGGCTTGGGTTTATGTGCACTAGACATTTAATACAAATAAAAATAAGTGAAAAGAAGGTTTCTAGTGTGTAGCTATAAATGAAAAACACCAAATTTCAATGAAATTCTGTGAAGTACTCAAGTTTATAAGACTCTGGCCCCCTCAAAAATATTAAATACCCAGTAGTAAGTACAGAAGAAGCTAAAAAATTACTTACCAAAAGAAAGACATGTAGCACAGATGTCACACACAGGTGTAATGATTGCCTAAGGGAAGCACTGTATTTAGAAGTAGCAGCCAATGTAACCTGAGGTAAACAAAGCCAAAGTAAAAATTGTCACAAAGTCATAGGAAAAGGCAAAAGAACAGGTAAAAAAAAAAAAGGAAAAGGCAATAGTTCACAAAATTAAAAAATGGCAGAATAAATGGCCACACTGAGGAACTGAGAGCTGAGGACACTGGAAAAGTCAGTTTCCAAAGGGATAGCTGTGTTAGTCTAGGCCAGCAAAAAAATAACAAGGAGTCGTGTGGCACTTTAAGACTAACAGATTTATTTTTTGCATAAGCTTTTGGGGGAGAAAATCCCACTTTGTCAGATGCTTTAAAGATGGGTGAACTCCCATCTTCAAAGCATCTGATGAAGTGGGATTTTCTCCCACAAAAACTCATGCGAAAAATAAATCTGTTAGTCTTAAAGTGCCACACGACTCCTTGTTATTTTTTCACTGGAAAAGTTCCTGCTATTGTGCTGTCTATTGCTTGCTCCAGACGAAGCAGAAGCACAGATCCTAATGAAAGCTTGCCTTGATGAGCCAAGAGTGAAAAGTGCTTAGGCTTCCAGCCGTACTAGCTCTGCTAGATGGGAACAATTTCTATATTTTTCTATATTTTAATTTCTGTCCATCAAATTGAAGATGGGGCCCCTTATTGCTTGGAGCCCTAGGTGGCGGCCTGCTTCACCTACCCCAAAAGCCGCCACTGGTCGAACCTCCCACACCGTGAGAAAGCTCTTGCCCACCAAGCATGGAGGAGATCACCCTGTCCAGGTGCGTCCAGGAAAGCCCCTTACTGGTACTGTCCCCATGAATGGTCGGTGCCAAGAGAGGTCTCGCCTTGGCATTTGCAGAGGTGCCTGTTATAATAAACCCAGATAGGGACTTGAACCCTAGGCCAGGTTCCTATAGAGATGACATCACGGCCCATTTTGGTCTGCTGTGCAGGATTGCTGCACGCAGAGGCCTTGAGGCCAAACCAGTTGGGGGGGGCCAGGACCCCCTGTTCGATCTGGGTGTTTCATCTCCCCTGGACGCAGTGGCAGTGCCCTTGCACCCTAGTGTGCTGGCACTGGCCAGATCCCGATGGCAATACCCTGCTTAGATTTCCCCCGTGTCAAACGTAGCAGCCCATAGGTAACAGGTCCTACTGGAGGGCTTTTCCTTCCTCTCTTGCCACCCCAATCTGAGCTCGCGAGTAGTTGAGGCCGCCCTAGGGAGTGGGGTAGAACCTTCTACAGACCCTAGGCCAGAGTCTAGGAAGGCCAGGCAGTTGGAAATCTTGGGTAGGAAGGCGTATTCAACCTCGGCCTTCCAACTGCGTATAGCAACCCACCAAGCACTGGTGGCTAAATATACAGCTGACATCTGGGATTCCCTAAAGAGATTTTTCGGACCTCCATGCCCAAGATCAGAGGGAAGATCGTGAGTCCCTTCTTGAGGAAGGCTCCCTGGCATCCCGTGACACACTCCTAGTGGCTTGGGATGCCATGGACACAACAAGCTGAGGTGTAGCCACGGCCGTTGTTATGAGTTGCATGGCATGACTCAACGAAATTGGCCTAGCTCAGTCCACTTAGCAGGCCATACAGGACCTTCCATTTGAAGAACAGTCCTTGTTTGTGGAGAGCTTGGATTCCCTCCTAAGCGGTGCTAGGGACCTCAGGTTGGATCTCCAGTCCCTGGGAATGCTCTCCTCCCACACACCGAGCCTCCCTGTTAGTCCTCGTCATCTTAGGCAGCGCGAGTTACCGTGATCGACTGAGCAGGAATATGATCAGCTAGTGGCTCCAAGATAGCGTGTACACAAGGCTCCCTATCTTAGTTCAGTGGACTACCTCCCTGAATGTGCCACACCTTCCTCATAGAGGGCCTGCTGAAAATCATTGGACAGCCTCACTCCAGCCATAGAGAGGAATTACCCAGTGTTATCAAAAGGGCCTGCTGCTCGGTAAGAACGGCTGAACAATCTCTTCGTCCCTCCACACCCCACATTACACTGGGTCACTGGACTAGGGACCCCTGTATTCCTATGGGTGAGGGAAGCCTCATCTTGGTGCTGTATGCCCAATCTGAATTTTCTTTTTCCCAGCAAACTCTGCAATATTCTTGGCAGATATGGGCAAATCGCCTCCTCCAATCTCTGCTTTCTGCCTTCCTATTGGTGCTCTGAACCAGCCCTCTGGGACCTTTCTTTCACTCCTAGCTCTTTCTAGCTATTCGCTTAGTTTCTAAGTTTTTCTCTTCCCAAATCCACAGTGTTCGTAGTCTTGCCCGTTAGGTTAGTGAGGGCATGGCGAAGATCCAGCCAAGCTGCAGGTTAGCCCCTTAGAGCTCAATTACAAGGAACATGAGTTTCTGCTGGAGTTCTACAGAAGCCCAAGGTAGGACCTGCACAATTCTTTCATAGTCACTCCAATCAAGGGGATGAAAACACTCGTGACCCGGTGCTTTTGGAATGGCCTCACCTCTCACTTATAGTAGTCTACCATACACTGGGCTATGGGTGAGGGTGATGTTGTTCCCAGGGGGCGGTACACTTACATTCCCCTGTTTGTTTTCTCCTCTCCCCTTGCGTTCTTTCACCCAGGGTTAGAGACAACCAGGGCCCGAGCTGCCCTCAGGTCACCAGGCGACAAGAGCCGCACCTCACCAGATGTGGAGGGCCTGTGCACTCTTTGTTCCCAGTGGGTCTGCACTGAGTTTTGGGACCCCTTTCTTAACTTTGGCCCATTTCCCCCCTTTATGGGTCAAGAGGGTTCTTCGCCTAGGTCTGTCTGTCTTTATAAGACCCTCTCTAATAACCTACTATTGTTCAAGCACCCCAAAGCCTTTACTCCTGGGGCTCCTAAGCTTGGGAGAAGTACCAATGGCTCCTTAACTTCCAACTCTGTGGGGCCTCCCTCACAGGGCACTAGTGAGGGGAATTGCCCCCTTGCTCGGCAGGGGTCACATGTCCCTAATTCCTGACATTTAGTAGGGCGGGACTGTCACGGAGAACCCAGAAAAGCCTCTTGGATCCCCTCTGTTCACAGCCCACCAGGACTCTGCTACGGTGGAGCTTTCTCCCATTCACCAGGGTCTCCACGCTACCTGTAGCCAGCTTCCCAAATCCAGGCCCAGAGGGTCCGATCCTTGCTCTGTCTGGTCTCCCTTGGGGGGTTCCTCCCTCCACGAGGGTCCCAGCCGTCCCAATCAGCAGTGACACTCAGCCAGTGGAGCAGTCAGAGGGTGTGATGAAGTAAGAAAACCTCTTGGGTTATTGTGGAAACCTCTTGGGTTATTGTGGTTCTTCTTTTCTGTTCCTGTTCTTTGGTGATGGTATTCTGGTGATGGGACACAGGGGTGTGATAACTATAGGTACCACTAGGGGGGAAGAGGCTTTAGTTCGACCATACCTGGACCCCCTGGGGGTGACAGGTTGTGGCCGGTTTAGACCAGGGGCAGGGCAGCTGGATAGGGAGGAGAACAAAGGGGAGAGAGGGGAAGAAGGAAGATGGAGGTCGGAGGGGCAGGACCTCCGGGGCTTGTCCTGGGGGTTTACTATCTGCCCTCCTAGGTGATCTGAGAGCCAACTGTCCTAGCTGCTGTGCAAAGTGGATTGCTAATAAACCCTCTGACTGCTACACTGGCTGAGTGTCACTGCTGATTGGGACGGCTGGGACCCTCGTAGGGGGAGGAACCCCCCCAAGGGAGACCAGACAGAGCAAGGATCGGACTCTCTGGGCCTGGATTTGGGAAGCTGGCTACAGGTAGCGTGGAGACCCTGGTGAATGGGAGAAAGCTCCACCATAGCAGAGTCCTGGTGGGCTGTGAACAGAGAGGATCCAAGAGGCTTTTCTGGGTTCTCCGTGACAGAGGGTTTATTAGCAATCCACTTTGCACAGCAGCTAGGACAGTTGGCTCTCAGATCACCTAGGAGGGCAGATAGTAAACCCCCAGGACGAGCCCTGGAGGTCCTGCCCCTCCGACCTCCATCTTCCTTCTTCCCCTCTCTCCCCTTTGTTCTCCTCTCCATCCAGCTGCCCGGCCCCTGGTCTAAACCGGCCACAACCTGTCACCCCCAGGGGGTCCAGGTAAGGTCGCACTAAAGCCTCTTCCCCCCCAGTGGTACCTATAGTTATCACACCCCTGTGTCCCATCACCAGAATACCATCACCAAAGAACAGGAACAGAAAAGAAGAACCACAGTAACCCAACAGGTTTTCTTACTTCATCACAGGGACATCTCCAGTTTTCCCACTTGTCCCTTCTGAGCCTCCCGGTGCACGTCTTCTCAGACAAGAGAGGTTAGTCTCCTGCCACCCACCACCTCCACCTTTCGATTGTGGGCCAGCTCAGGGAGTTTTACTGCATCTCTCATTTTCTTTTCCCCCTTCTTTCTCCTTCTTTCACCCCATTGGGGTGCCAGACGGGCTCAGCGAGTAGAGAGCATAGGCTCTGTGTTTAAGCCTAGAAATTTGAGTCCCATATGGGTTGCTCCCACCCATAGGTCTTTTTATGGCCCTCCGGCTCTGCACTACTTTTATGTCCCAAGAGACATTAAAGGCCCATAGTTGCCAGTGAGGGAGCTTGTTTCTTGCCCTTTTCCTGACCTTTTCCTCGTGGCCTCTTTTCTCCCCTGGGAAAGTGGAGCTTGGGAAATTACTACTAGTGTAAAAAGGTTTTTTGGGGCACCTGTATTTCCAGGTGCATGCAGTAGGGTAAATATGTCTAGTTCCTTCAGTCTCCCTTCATAAGTCATGTACACCCAACCTTCTAATCATTTTCATTGCCCTCTGATGGATTCTTTCTAATTTGTCAACTTCCTTGTGCTGGTACTGATAAGGAGGGCAGGGAGGAGCTGTCCCTGACCTAGAGATACCTGTGAGACAGCAGGGAGAGGGTTCCCAGGATGGGATGTGGCAGGTGGGCCTGGCCTCCCCAGGTGCACCCCCCCAAATATATTCCATGGTGATGGAGGCTCAGCCTTTGCTGAGGTGAGAACCAGAACGTGTAAAGGTCTGGCAGCTGGAGATGTAGATCCTGGGCCGACACCACAGGAGCGCTTGACCTGGGTCGTGGCACAATGTGGATGGGCCTGTGGGGCTCCTGTGGTGTGCACCACCAGCCACTGCTGCAGCCAGGGTGTCTGTCACAGACCCATAGAATTGGGGCCCTGCCCCAGCTTGGGGATAGTCTCTGGGAGGCCCTGTTCATGGGGCAGGCCCCCAAAGGGTCTCACTTTCTGACCAGTGGAAAGCCATGTGGCTTCACCATCTGCTAAGACTGGACCTGTGCGCCTGCTGCCCTCCAGCTCTGGGCAGCTCACCCTAACCCTAACCCAACTTTTCCCGCTGCCCCATGACTTCTTCCCCTTTGCTCTCCTGCTGGGGTGGTTCAGCTTCCTAAGGAATGAGGGGGACACCCAGCCCCCATTGGCATTGGTGGGGAGGTGTCAGGGGCGGTCACTGTCTCCTCAGGTGTTCTACGGAAAGGGGGGTGGGCCCATGCAGGTTGGTGACGCCCACACCTGGGTCTCAGCCCAGGCTTCCCTGAGAACATCCAGTCCCTGCCCCCAGAGCAGTGTGGCAGAGGGTGCAGGGGAAACTGAGGTACAAAGAGAACTCATGAAAAATATCATCCAGTATACTCATGCTGACAAGGCAGCTCCAATGCGTGTGGACTGACATTCCATAGGGAGCCTGGCAGGGACTCAGCTCAGGAATAAAGGGCTGCTGTCGGGACTCCTGGTGCTGCTGTAAACCTGCTGTGCCAGCAAGGCTGGCCCTGCAACTGTTGCTGCAGATATCCGGTGAGGTGCATGAGCCCCCGTTCTGTGTCTGTGGGGCCCACTGAGTGGCACTCATTTTATCCTCTCTGTCCACTGCCCCGTGTCATGTGGCAGGACAAGCTCCTTCGTCAGCCCAGTTCAGCTCAGCTCCTCTTGGAGTGGATGAGAACGGAAGTTGAACAGAACTCAGACATGAGCCCCAAGGGTGCCACTGCACAGCTGAGGCCCACATGGGCACCAAGGACTGAGACAGCATGGCAGGCAGGCCAGCGGTGAGCATGGTTGGAGGTGTGCATCAGAGTGCGCTGAGCACTGCAGCAGTCAAGCTGGCCAGCAAGCTCCATTCCTTTAGGATTTGCTGTGGTGGCCTTGGTGGTGGTGGAAAGGTGTGAACTGGTAATTTGTGTGGGCCGTGGAGAGGTGCGAACTGGAAATTGGCACAGACATCGGTATGGTGTGAACTGATAATTGGCGTGGTTGCTGGACAGGTGGCCAGGGAGAAGAGACTGGGCGTGATGGATGTTTTGTTTGAGGGCTGGGTGTGTATCTCAGTTTCCCTATATGTTACTCAGTGATGGGACCCGGTGTGTGACCACTGTAGAGGTCACTGGAGAGTGGATGGGCCTTCCCCAGCCCCATGTACACAGACAATGGGTAGGACCTCCCCCCACATGTGGGTCAAACCAGCCACAACAGGCTCTAGCACTGTGCCTGGGAAGGAAACAAAGGATGTGGGGGGGCAGTGGGGTCCCCTGACAAGGGGGTGAGGGGAGTGGGGCCTGACAATTAGTTGCTGCTTTAACACCCAATTAATCTGCTAACAAAGTCTGCCTACACTGTGATCCTGAGATCTAACAAATCCTTCTGACCTGATTCTTGCTGGCTGGGAATGGCGAGGGTTACCAGACGTCCGGCAAAAGGCGGACATGTCCTCCTTTTTGCCCTGCTGTCCTCCGTCCTCCAGGCATTTCTGAAAAAGTGCATTTTGTACAGCTTTTTGCCAGACACCAGGGCAATGCTCTAAAAACAGAGGTGTGTGTGATGAAGTGAGAAAACCTCTTGGGCTACTGTGGTTCTTCTTTTCTGTTCCTGTTCTTTGGTGATGGTATTCTGGTGATGGGACACAGGGATGTGATAACTATAGGTACCACTAGTGGGGAAGAGGCTTTAGTGTGACCTTACCTGGACCCCCTGGGGGGTGACAGGTTGTGGCCGGTTTAGACCAGGGGCAGGGCAGCTGGATGGAGAGGAGAACAAAGGGCAGAGAGGGGAAGAAGGAAGATGGAGGTCGGAGGGGCAGGACCTCTGGGGCTCGTCCTGGGGGTTTACTATCTGCCCTCCTGGTTGATCTGAGAGCCAACTGTCCTAGCTGCTGTGCAAAGTGGATTGCTAATAAACCCTCTGACTGCTACACTGGCTGAGTGTCACTGCTGATTGGGACGGCTGGGACCCTCGTGGAGGGAGGAACCCCCCCTTCCCCAAGGGAGACCAGACAGAGCTAGGGTCGGACCCTCTGGGCCTGGATTTGGAAGCTGGCTACAGGTAGCGTGGAGACCCGGGTGAACGGGAGAAGGCTCCACCATAGCAGAGTCCTGGTGGGTTATGAACAGAGGGGATCCAAGAGGCTTTTCTGGGTTCTCCGTGATGGTCCCTTTGTTAGTAGTTTATCAAATCACAGAAAACAAGCAGCTTGGTTTGGCCTTTTGCTCATATACTCTATGCTTATTTTTATTTTACTTTAGAGAGAGTGTTTCTTTTGGTATATTTAGGAAAAAAACTGATCATTGCATCTAAGAATAGGTGCAGTCGTCTTGGATGGGATGTTTGATGGTCAAAAACATCTAATTATGGTCCCCCCCATTTGATGTATATTTCATGTAAAAGCAAATAGAAAATGTCAACTGTCATAAAATAGATGTGTATCTATGCTATAGATATGTATGTGGTTTATGGTGGACATAGTATGATATGATGTCTCTAGAAACTTGCATTTTAGCTAAAAGGTTATGTTTCAGGCAGGTCTGCACATAAAAACCAGCAGCTCTCACCTCTTCTGATTTCTCCTTGTCTGTGTGTCTAAAACTTAAACAGCTTCTCTGTGGTTTGTTTGGTTTTTTTTTTACATACCGCACAGTGAGCCTCAAAACTGAGGCTAGATGAAGATTTCCCTACACCCCTCCTGCACCCCCCCAGTTGTCAGCTAGTATCAGTGTTATATTAAATTAATGAGCACCCCCTCCACACCCAAACATCCCCATGCACCACACCCCTAATTTCAAGTCATGGGGAGAATACTGCCGACAGATTACTTTTCCTTTAGAAGCCAACACCTCAAATTCTGCTAGACTTCATGTAATCAAGGGCCTGCCCCTCCATGTGTCAAACAATGAGAGTGAATTCTGCGAAGAAACTTACTGTGTTAAAACTGATTTCAATCTTGTCCATAATTACTACATTCAATTTATTGGAGGTTTGCTTCCATTTTTAATCAGAATGTAAAAATACCAATCTGGATAGGAGTTCTGTAGTGTGATTCTCCTTGCACCTTGATATAAATATTAAATACTTAATTTTGTGACTCCTTAAGGTGGCTGGCTTTATGGTTACTTTAAAGTGAAGATGAAAAATACTTAAGCCATTCATATGATATTCCTGAGCTGCTGTTCTTGCAATTCATCTCACATTGTAATTAGGGCTAGACAGATTTCTCTGGATTTGGGTGATCAATGGGGCAAGCATTTGGGGGGGCAGTAGCTAAGGTGGCTGGGTGGATGAAGGGGGCCCGGGTGGAGCCCTGGATGTGTATGTCTCCTCCACTGTCCTCCTTTTTGTACTTCCCTGTCTTCCTTTCCATGCTTTGGTATCTGGTAACCCTAGAAATGGCTCATACGGCAAGGTGGGTGCTTGGCCTCTTGGGGGTGTGGGGCCCCCCAGTGTCCCAGCCAGGGGGACCTGCAGAGGGACTCAGATGGAGCAGGGGGGGCTGAAACTTCTGAGGTCAGAGTCCAACGGTAGCTGCACTGGGGAGAGGCGACCCCAAGCACTAGAGCACTGCCTGGCTGCACCAGTAGTGGTCCCATGGGGGTCCTGGGGGCCTGCATCCTGTAAGGCAGTGATTTGCAAACTTTTATTCTCAGGACCCAGTTGAAAAAAATCATTTATGCCCGCAAGCCAACAATGACATCTTTGAGCAATGCACTCTGGTCTTTTGGTGGTGGCAGTGAGGGGTCTGCAGCCCAGTTCTGGGTCCTGACCCTAAGTTTCAAAACCACTGGTGTAAAAGACCGATCGAGCCCCCGGCTGAAAGCGAGGGGGCCTTTCTGATTGGCCAGTTCATGGAACGGACAGTCTCCAGAGCCACTAGGGAGAGGCCAGTGTTCCAGAACAATCTGATTGATGGGGACAGGCCAGTGAGAAAGCCAGGAGAGTCCTTCCCACCCCTGAGCTGCACCTGCCTGGGCAAGTCAGAGTGGGGCCGAGCTAAGGTGGGAGCAGGGCAGGCAGCACTGGCTGGGCTGGGCTGTGCAGAGCAGACCAGACCTGCAGTGGCTGAACCCGCATCCAGAGAGCCCAGCAGAGCGGAGCAGGGCTGGAGCCAGGGCCCCCTGGTGCAAGAGGCTCAAGGAGCCCAGGGAGCTGGGCTGGGCTGAGCTGTGTACAGCAGACCCGACTCAACCCGACCCAACCCGACCCACAAGGGCAGGCCGAGAGCTGAACTGAACAGAGCTAAGCAAAGCTGGGGCTGGGGCCATCTGGAGCTGGGTGCAGGAGACCAGAGGAGCCCATGTTGCTGAGCTGAGCTGTGCAGAGCGGACCCACAGCAGCAGGACCAGCGGGGCCCGTGGAGCATCCTAGTGCGCAGAGCCACGCTGAAGCAGAGCCAGGCTAGGAGCCAGGGGTGGAGCTGGCTGGAGCTGGGTGTGGTGAGCAGCTGGGGGCAGAGAGAGGGGCTGACACTGGGGGGGAAAAGCCCTGCCCTAGAGCAGAGGTGTCAAACTCAAATCACCACAAGGGCCTCATGAGGACTGGTACGTTAGCCCAAGGGCTGCACCATTGAAACCTTTTCATACAACGATATTGCAAATATCAGTAAGAACAGTGTCTTTGCAGGCCACAGGAAATCGTTTTAGGGGCTGCATGCAGCCTACCGACCATGTGTTTGAGACCCCTGCCCTACAACCAGGGGCCGTGTGGCCACTGCCAGGGCAAGTGTCAACCCCCTGGATCACTGCAGTGCAGCCAGGCCTGGGCTGGGACGTGCGGCGGGTAAAACAGATGGTGAGCATCCCTCACACCCCAGAGATGCTGAGTGTGGTGCCCCATGCCAGGGGCGCGTTGGGTGTTTTACCTTTAACCTTTCTCCTCTTTTCTTTAGTTTGTATTTGATGTTTTGTTGCTATGTGTGAGTGGTGAAGTAAGAAACCTCTTGGCTACTGTGGGATGCCAGAGGCGCTAACCCAAGTGTTCTTCTTTTCTGCTCCTGTACTTTGGTGATGAGACATGGGAGTGTGCGGCTAGCTGGGGGGAGAACAAAGGGCTGGGAGAAGAGAAGAGGGTAGAGGGAAGACGCAGGTCTGAAAGGCAGGATCTCTAGGGCTCTTCCTGGGGGGTTTACTGCTAGACCTCGTGGTTGATCTGAAAGCCAACTGTCCTAGCTGCTGTGCAAAGTGGATTGCTAATAAACCCTCTGACTGCTGCACTGGCTGAGTGTCACTGCTGATTGGGATGGCTGGGACCCTCGTGGAGGGAGGACCCCACCCCAGGGGAGACCAGAGCCTGGATTTGGGAGCTGGCTGCAGGTAGCATGGAGACCCGGCGGACTGGGGGGAAGGCTCCAGCGTAGCAGAGTCCTGATTGGCTGTGAACAGAGGGGATCCATGCACACGGGCTGCGGTCTCTGTGACAGTGTGTAATAACTTGCATTGCTTTGAACTGCATATGGGGAATGATGGGCAAGGGGCACGTGCAGAGCCAACTCTGCAGAGTGGGAGCGCCCTATCCCTGCTCCGAGTGACTGTGACTTGCGGGGTTTGGGCCCCCAGGAGCTCTGGGGCATCTCTTGTTGTGGTGGGGTCCCTGTAACCACACAGAAGAGTGGGAGGGGAGCCCTCGAGGTCAGGCAGCAAGGAAGTGGGAGCGAGGACTCAGATCTTTCTGGAGTGGTATGTTAGCCAGGAATGTTCCCCACAATACTGGGTCCACACCCTTACATTCACAGGGGGGCTATCAGAGAGGACAGATGTGATGTTGGTGGTGGAGAGGAATGTATGGTGTGGAGGGCAGGTTTTTGGAGAGGGATGGGGGTGGAGAGGCAGGGCACAGGAGCGGTGTGCAGGGCTAGGTGAGCAGGTTATATGGAAAGCTCTGTGTGTAGGGGGCTGTCACGGAGAACCCAGAAAAGCCTCTTGGATCCCCTCTGTTTACAGCCCACCAGGACTCTGCCATGGTCGAGCCTTCTCTGGTTCAGCAACCGGGTCTCCAAGCTACCTGTAGCCAGCTCCCAAATCCAGGCTCAGAGGGTCCAACCCTTGCTCTGTCTGGTTTCCCTGGATGGGGGGGTTCCTCCCTCCATGAGCGTCCCAGCCGTCCCAATCAGCAGTGACACTCAGCCAGTGTAGCAGTCAGAGGGTTTATTAGCAATCCACTTTGCACAGCAGCTAGGACAGTTGGCTCTCAGATCAACCAGGAGGGCAGATAGTAAACCCCCAGGACGAGCCCCAGAGGTCCTGCCCCTCCGACCTCCATCTTCCTTCTTCCCCTCTCTGCCCTTTGTTCTCCTCTCTATCCAGCTGCCCTGCCCCTGGTCTAAACTGGCCACAACCTGTCACCCCCAGGGGTCCAGGTAAGGTCGCACTAAAGCCTCTTCCCCCCTAGTGGTACCTATAGTTATCACACCCCTGTGTCCCATCACCAGAATACCATCACCAAAGAACAGGAACAGAAAAGAAGAATCACCGTAGCCCAAGAGGTTTTCTTACTTCATCACAGAAGGGAAGATCAGACAAGGTGCTTTGCACTGAGTCATGCCAGCAGGCCTTTTGTACCCTAAAAAGGGCTTTGACACAGGTCCCAATCCTGGTGAACCCAGACTTTGCCAAACCTTTTGCAGTGTTCACCAGCGTCTCAGACACCGGTCTGGGAGTGGTCCTGATGCAGACTGATGATGAAGGAGAAAAGTGTCCAATTGTGTATCTCAGTAGAAAGTTGTTACACCGGGAGCAGAACTATGCTGCCATCAAGAAGGAGTGCCAGGCTATGGGCTGGGCCCTTAGGAAACTACAGCCATACCTATTCGGGAGGTCACCTTCCACTAGCCTTGTCTCTACCTGCCACAACCTGTCCCAGCCGGCTGGCCCAAGGCAGCGGGGTCCCTGGCCATTGTCTGGGTCTGTGGGGCTGCTAGAGCGAGCCCCCCACCCCCTAGTGATCTCCGCAGTGATCACACCCCTGAGTTCCAGAACCTAAACACGTGATAACACACAGGGGAAACTGAGGCATATATGCTGTGTCCTGGGAGAACATTAAGAGTATTTGCACTCCATTGTATGAGGCTCAGAGGTGCTGATGTGGACACATGCTCGCGCAGGCACTCACCCAGATGTTCAAGAGTCACATAGACACAGATGTGCATGTTTGCACGCTGTGGAGGATGCAGAGGAGCAGCCGGCAGGACCTAGGCCTGGGCAAGGTAGGACAGCTAGGCCTGAGCGTGCTGTACCCTGCATGCTGCTGCCATGGCCACCCTGGCTCCCTGTGTCGTGGGGCTGGGGACCGGCCATATCGTGCCTGGGTGGACCATGGCTGTGCAAGGTGCCTCCCCATCCCCTACCAAGTGCTCGGGACTGGCTGACCCACTCCAGAGTGGCTTGGCCGGGCTGGGTCTGGGCAGCTAACATCCTGTGCTGGCCAGTCTCCGCAGGGGGCAGGGTGGGCAGGGGAGCTCGGAGGAGGCAGGGTGCTGTCCTGAGGCAAAGTGGGACCGAGCTGTGCCAGGGGCTGCACAGTGCCAGGCAGCAGTGGGAGCTTGGCACAAACACCATCCCATGGTAGCCTCTTAGGGTCTTGGTAGGGCACCCTGGAGATGCCTGGCAGGAGCCGCATGACTGAGGTCGGTGGCAGGTGGGCCTGGCCAGCTCTGCAGCCCCGGCATGTCCCCGCCAAGCTCCCCCTCGACTGCCAGCTGGGCCAGGGGAGGGGCTGCGAGGGCTGAGGCTGATCAGAGGCTGCTGCACAGCAGTGATGGCACGGAGACGCTGCTTTGAAGCCACCCTGATGAGCCGTCTTGTGTCAGAGCAGCACCGGTAGCGTCTCCCTTTGAGGAGCTGATGGGGGAGAGCTGACGCCCCCGCACCAGGCCTGTGCTCTGATCAGCGCCTCACCCACCACGGCTGAGCTAACTGGTGCCACAGCAGGACACCTGGCTAGGAAGACTGCAGCCTGGGCCAGCTCTGCCCCGGCCTGGATCAATCAGGAGGGCTGGGGCTGGGGCTGGGGGGAGCGTGCCAGGACAGTTCCCGCAGCATTCAGAGTGATCCTGGAAGACTGGGGGGGACAGGTCATCACTTCCCATGAACAACTTGGTCTGTGGGGGCAGCCCCCAGCCACTGTTCTGCCCCTCTGCTGCTCCCCAAGTTGTGTGGCCCAGCATCTGCCGGGAGGGGCGAGGATGGGCAGAATCCGGGTTTCCCATGACACAGCTCGTGGCAGGGACATGGCAGCTGGTGAGGTCAGTGTGGGAGCTGGGATATGAGGCCCTTGGATTGCTGTCCCCCACGGGCACCACGATCCTGCCAGGCCTCCCTCACCAGCCAGCATCATGCCACCAGCCCAGCCCAGTTCCAGGGCAGCACTAGGAATTTTCCGTTCCCGACTGGAGTCGGGGGGATGGTGTCAGGCAGCACCCGCCCCTCCCCTCGCCTGTCACTGCCTGCCATACTCCACTCCTGCAGGGTGTGGGATCCTGGCAGCTGCGCCAGAGTCTCCTGAGACAGAAGCCTCCCTGGAGGGAAACCAGGGTGGATCCAGGGCAGGCTACAGGGTCAGACACCTCCCAGGGCATGCTGACACGTGGCTGAATCCAGAGGAGACAAGGCCCAGCCAGACGATGCCCCTGCCCTGTTCCTGCTGCCCCAGTGGGGTGTCCCTGGCCCCTGACCCTGGTGGCTCTTTCACCCAGATCACCACCCACTTCCTGCGCCGCACCAAGCTCCACGGGCTGCACTACATGGTCTCGCGCCCTCAGTCGCCCTCGCGGCGCCTGCTCTGGAGCCTGGCCTTCCTGCTTGCCATCAGCTTGCTGTGCACCTGGTCCAGCAACCGTGTGCGCTACCTGCTCTCATGCCCGGTGCACAGTCGAGTGCGCATGGCACGGGCCGCACGCTTGCCCTTCCCTGCCGTCACCCTCTGCAACAACAACCCCGCCCGCTTCCGCCAGCTCACCAAGCCTGACCTGTACTCGGTGGGGCAGTGGCTGGGCCTGACCTGGGAGAACCACTCCCTGCGCTCTGACCTGCTGGAGGTGCTGCCGGATGCCCAGCGCCGCTGGATCACCCGCCTCGCCAACTACTCGCGCTTCTTGCCACCACGCCGCTCTGAGCGCACCATGCACAGCTTCTTCCACCGCCTTGGCCACCAGCTGGAGGACATGCTGCTGGAGTGCCGCTTCCGTGGGGAGCCCTGCGGCCCCCAGCACTTCACCCCTGTGAGTCCCTGCATTGGACAGGCTCTGGGGCTGCTGGGTGCTGGGGGTCGACTGGCCAGGGCTCAGGTGAGCCAGCGTCTGTGCCTGGCCATGCCCACCGGGTCTGAGGCATGTGGTTGGTCCGGGGTGTGGTGCTGTTGCGCCAGGGGCAGGAGGGCAAATCCACTGGCATTTGGGCAGCTTAGGAGGGGCGGTGATGGGTGGGGTGTAGTGAATGGGAGGGGCAGAGGCCCCCCTCCTGTCTCTGAGATAAACGTCTCCCCCAGCTGTCAGGGAGGGGCCATGTGGCTGGGGGCATGACTGGGGCAGTGTGTTGAAGGCTGGGGGGGTGATGTGGGCTGGGGAGCGGCTGTGGTGGGGGGCACAAGGAGGGATGGGAGGCAGTGTGTGATGAAGTTGGGGGGGCTGGAGGGGGCCAAGTGTTACTGTGACTGGGGGTGATGTGATCTAGGCAGGGGCTGTGTGCCTGGGGGCAAGGCCACATGGGCAGGGTCATGTGTGATGCAGAGGGGGGAGGGGGCTGTATCTTGCTGTGGCTGGGGGGTGATCTGGGCCAGGGGGTGTTGGGGGGCAGGTGGGGTGTGCGTGTGATGAAGTCTTAGTGAGCAGGGTCACATGGGGAGGCTGCTGTGACAAAATGGAAGATCTCGGGATTTTCTCTGGGTGTTGTGTCCTGTGCCCGTTTCTCTTCAAAACAAAAAAAAACCAAGGAGTCCCATTTCCCCTACTTCTCTTTTCACGTATTCTGGTGATGGGCCCCAGCTGTGTGATTATTGCTGGCACCACTGGTGGATGATGAGCCTTCCCCAGTCACACTGGCTGTGGCAGGTCAAGGCCAAGTGGCCTAGCTTGGGAAGGAGACAAAGGATGCTGGAGGAGCTAGCGGGGGTCTGGTGGTGGCTGGGAGAAGGGGGCAGGGCCATGGTTTGGATCTAGGGGAGATGGCCCTTGGAGCATGGCTCCATGCTCCCCTCGGTGGGACTCTGGCTGCTGTAAACTCTAGTTAATCGGCTAACCAAGTCTTCCTACACTATGATCCTGAGAGCTAATAAATTCTTTGGACTCCCACACTGCCTGAGAAACATTTCTAAGTGGAGACTGCGGTGCTGGGCCTTTGGATCATGCAGGGGCTCCCACAAGGGGACTTCCAGGTGGCGCAGGGGGTCGGACTCTCCAAGGCTGCATTTTGGAGCTGGCTGCATGCGTGGTGTATGGAGACCAGGGCTGGACTGGGGCAGACTCCACCTGACCAGTGGGGGGCAGAGGGAACCCGTCACAGCTAAATGTGATGCAAGGAGCAGGTGGGGGGGCCATGCCTGGTGCCATAGGATACAGAGAAGTGGTGACCCCTGTGTGGCACAGCACCAGAATGGGCCTCGGCATGCCACTCCTGTACCCCCAGCAAATCTAACAGGTCCCTGCATGGCCCTGCATGGCTCCCCAACTCCACGAGATGGTCCCTGTACAGTCGGCAGCAGGGCCAGACATGGCAGTGTGGGGCAGTAGGGGTGCAATCCACAGGGGCAGCCAGCCACCCCCGTCTCTCCCTCCCCGTGCTCCAGCCAGGAGCCAGGGAGCTCTGGCTCCCCACCTAGAGGTGGCTGTTCCTGACGTGCTGCTGCCTGGCTGGGCACCGAGTGGCGGGTTCTCAGCTCCCAGCACATTGGCACCAGCAGCTTCAGGTGAGGTTAGGGCTGCACCATTGGGGCTTATCTGGGTCCAGACCAAAGGCCCCAGCAGAGCTGCAAGTCTGGAGGCGTGGGAAGCAGGACCAGGGATGTCTCCACGGGGGCTATGGTTGGGATTTGAGGGTTCTGCCCCCTCCTCCAGGGCTAGGGGTGGATGGGGTCAGACTGCCCCGCACTGTGGCTGTTTGCTGTCCCGAGGGGCCGGCAGGGGATGTGTGTAGGTCGGTGCAGCCAAAGAGGGGGAGCACAAAGTGGTTTGAAAGTCCCCATGTATCAGTTTGGAGGGTGCGAGACAAGGGCTGCAGGGTGACTAACCCATCACCATCTCCCCCAGGTCTACACCCGCTACGGCAAGTGCTACACCTTCAACGCCGACAAGCGGAGCCCACGCGTGGCCCGCCAGGGTGGCATGGGCAATGGGCTGGAGATCATGCTGGACATTCAGCAGGAAGAGTACCTGCCTATCTGGAGAGAGACCAGTGAGCTGTGCAGTGCTGCAGAAGGGCCCTTGGGGGGCCTGTGGGGTCTCAGCTGAATGGGGCACAATGCTGGAAGGAGAGTCCCTGGGGTGGGGAGCAGAGAGGCGGAGCTGAATAGGTCTTGGGCAGGGGGTGAGGAGCTGTGGGTCATGCCATTGGGGGACAGGGGCCATTCTCCACGAGTCCACAGGCTGGGCCTGTGCCAAACCCTTCCTCCCCAGCACAGCCCTGTCTGCCACCTTCCCTGTGCCCTGCCCCAGAGCACTTTCCAGACCTGCCTGTGCCCCTCAACCCTGAGCAAGGGAGCTGCCATGGGTTGGTGTAGGAGCGGCCCCAGGCTGGGGGAGAGAATGGGGTGCCCCAGGAAAGGAGGTGGGGTGGAAGAGAAAGGGGAGCAGGAGTGTTGGGGGCACAGACTGGGTGGGGAGTTGGCAGAAGGCGGGTAGTGAATGAGGACATTTGTCACATGAAGGTGGGTGCCAGGTGTGGGGGTAGGTGGATTCCAGGGCCCTTTCCAGGGTTGGGCACTTTTGGGCAGGTTGCAGGTTCCTCGCCAGGCTCCAAGGGCAATGAGTGCATAGCGCTGGAGCTGTCTGTGGCACTGACCCTCCAGCGCTTCTCTGCCTCCTGCAGACGAGACGTCATTCGAGGCTGGGATACGGGTGCAGATCCACAGCCAGGACGAGCCACCCTACATACACCAGTTGGGCTTTGGGGTCTCCCCCGGCTTCCAGACCTTCGTATCCTGCCAGGAGCAGAGGGTGAGGCTGGACCAATTCCCGCACTCTGCATCAGTGAGGCTGGCAGGGCTCTGGGTCAGGCTGCAATGCACTGGGTGTGGAGGGGAACACAGAGGGGCCGTGTGGGGGAATGGGCGGAGATGACTGGCTGGGGCAAGAAGGGACCGAGGTAGCTGAGAGGCTGTGGTGCTTGAGTGGGTGGCGCAAAGGGCACTGGTCCCTCCAGCCTGGTCTGGTCGTGTCCTGGTCAGTGGCACCAAGAGTGTCTCCTGCACCTGGCCCCATGTGGGTGCCCTGCTGGGGGACATTGTCCTGTGGCTGCTGCACTGCCCCCCTCACTGCCCCTCCTTTGCAGCTCACGTACTTGCCCCAGCCCTGGGGGAGCTGTCGGGCCAGCATGCCAGGGGAGCAGATCTTGCCAGGCTACGAGGGGTACAGCATCGCCGCCTGCCGCCTGCAGTGTGAGAAGGAGGCCGTGGTGAGCAGCTGCCAATGCCGCATGGTGCACATGCCAGGTGAGGTCCCCCCTCCTTTTCTGTGCTAGGTGAGGGCCCCCTGCCCCCTTTCTGTGCCAAGTGAGGGCACCCTACCCCCTTTCTGTCCTAGGTGAGGGCCCCCAGCCCATCCCATTCTTTGTCGTGAGTCTCTATCCCAGGGGTCTCAAACTCAAATCACCATGAAGGCCGCATGAGGACTAGTACGTTAGCCTGAGGCCTGCATCACTGAAACCTTTTCATACAATGATATTGCAAATATTGGTAATAATACTGTCATTGTGGGCTGCAGGAAATAGCTTTAGGGGCCACATGTTTGAGACCCCTGCTCTATCCTGTGCAGTGACCTATGCCCCCCCCCCCTGTACCTGTGCCCTGTTCCCTGCAGTCTGGAGTGACCAGGTATCACAGACCCACAGGATCGGGGCCATGGACCATCTTGGGGACAGTTTCTGGGAGGCCCTGTCAGTGGGCCAGGCTCCTGAGTGGTCTCACTCTCCCTCCAGGGTGAGCTACATGGCATCACCACTTCCTAGACTGGACACTGGGTCTGTGGCCTTCCCACTGTACCGTGTCAGCTCTGGGCACAGAGTCACAGGATTGGCATTGGGGTAGCTCAGGTGCAACCACAACTGTGTGGGCACCACGGCCCTCAGTCGCCCATCGGCGCCATTCTCCTGGAAGCCGTGAAACTGACAGGGCAGTGGGGTGCTCCAGCTAGAACCAAGCTGCCCATTGGGCTCCCTGCTTGCAGCCTGGCCGTGTCCTCCCTGCTGCCCACACAGAGCCTGGCTGTACCTTAGAACCCAGATCCCTGCTTCAAGCTGGGCTGCTGCCCAAAGGCTCCTGCTTGCTCCTGGAAGTTCAGGCATGTGGTCTCCTGGGAGCCAGGTAGCAGCTGAACTCCCAGCAGTGAGGAGTAGGGAGCTGGGCCCTCAACCCCCTGAACTGCCCCTTGAGAGTTGGTGGACGTACTCGTGGTGAGGACATGTCTCACTGATGGGGGGGCATGCGACCACCAGTGTAGGCTGTGGCCTGGGCCTCCTGGGTTGACCTTCTGAATATGCCAAAATCAGGGCAAGCTACAAAACCAGGGGCCAAAACCCCAAACTGCTCACAGCTTGTACAAGTCTCCCAGTCAGTAAAAAAACATGCTTCTGATTTGCCGCTCTGGGCATCACCAAGCATAGCAAAATAGAAACAGCCCCTTTACTGCACACCAGTTCCTCTGGTCTCCACCTAGCCACTGGGTCCCTTAAAGAAATAGGTTTTCCTGACCCCAAAGGGCCAGTCACATCACCCAGAACAGTATAGGCTTGGACCTTATCCAAAATACCACACTGCCAGCCAATCCTTTAGTAACTACAACTAAAGGTTTAATATAAAAAGAAAAACAGAATGTGAAAGATGTTAAAGGGTCAAAGTGAATCACATGCAAACAAATGATTTAAAGTCCATAGAAGGCAGGTCATTGAAGAATCTGGAGTTTGCTGGTTAGTCCAATTCCTCTGGTATGCACCCAGCACCTGGGTGGGTCTTAGTCCTTTGTTCAGTCCCAGAAGAATAGTTCCAGAGGTGGGTGTTGGTTGCATACATACTGAAGACTAGATGGAGGTGGGGCCACTTCCTTTTATCACCTTTGACTTTCCCATGCTCTCAGAATCATTGCCAAATCAAAATGGAGTTGAGTCATCCGGGTGACTGGTCAAATAGGTTTCTTTCCAGGCCCACTGAGTTCCCTTGATGGGCTATCAAGAGCACAATGGTTTTGCAGACACCCAGTCTGGGAATTCCTTAGAATTAAATGACTTGGAACACCCATAAAACAAATAGATTCCTAATTTTTCATACAGATTTGATACTTACATATAAACCATTACAGCCTTTCTATTGAAACCAAACATGGTATCTCACATATAGATTATTACAAATATGACATATTAATATGAAAACTAATCAGCATCACATAGGCCACTTCAGATCCTAGTGTAGATGTGCCCACAGGTATTGCTTTGGCCCATCCTGGTTGGCCAGAGCCCAGCCAGACCCGTGATTCAAGTTCTGCCTGTGTCTAGATACCCATGGATGCTGGGGGTGCAGCTCGGCCCTCTGCTGAGGGACAAGGAGTCCTGAGCTCACTGCTGTGCACCTGCCCCATCCCACCCTGTCCCCCAATCCCAGTGAGTTTCTAGGTGTCTGTGTCAAGGTGATCAGGTCTCCCATTGTCTTCGCAAGAGTGTCTCTGACCTGGGAGCCATCCACACCTGTGTGTCAGGGCTCGTCCACACAGACTGCAGTACTTTGGCGAAGATGCTCTATACCAGGGATTGGCAACGCAGGCTCAGTGAGCCACCTGCGACTCCCTGAGCATCCCCTTCTGGCTGCTTGGCAGTCGCCTCCAAGGAGCCAGATGTGCTCCAGGGACTCCCAGGTGGCTCCAACATCAGGGCCGAAGTAGGGGGTTCCCAACTGGTGCAGGTCCCCCACTCTTGGGGTACTAGGGTCACCTCCACCCTCCCACATAATCTCATGAGCCAGAAGCAGCCCAGCAGCTGGGCCATGTCCCCTAGTGCTGGTGGAGGGTGTATGGGTGGCACATGCTCCCTCTGTCCCTCTCTCTGCTGGCGGGGCAGAGCAGTGCTGCCTCACCTACCCTCAGCCAGCCGTCCCTGCCAAAAACAGCTGGTGGAGAGCTGCAGCTTGTGGAGGTGGGGCCCTGGAATGGCCCCGCTGTGAAGTTCAGGCTGCTTCCACCTGTCCACTCCAGGCCTGAACAGAGGCCACCTCACACCCAGGCCCTGGATTGGGCCTGTTCAACCCTGGAGTGGCTGGGTCAAAGCAGCCCGAACTTCGCGGAGGGGCCATTACAGGGCCCCACCTCTGCAAGCTGCAGCCCTCCGCTGGCCACTTTTGGGAGGGGTGGCCAGCTGGGGGTAGGCAGGGCAGGGCTGTTCCACCCTGCCAGCGGAGGGAGGGACGGAGGGAGCCTACTGCCCGTACCCCCCCCACTAGCGCCAGGGGGCTGCAGCGCCAGCTCCAACTCATGCGGTTGTGTGGGAGGGTGGGGGGGAAATGGTTCTTCTCCCCTTTTGGGTTGCTGAACCCTGCTCTATGCCAGTGGTCCCCAAACCTTTTACCCCATACCCCTGTCTGTGCCCCTGTCACGGAGAAGCCAGGAAAGCCTCTTGGATCCCCTCTGTTCACAGCCCACCAGGACTCTGCTACGGTGGAGCCTTCTTCTGTCCAGCACCAGGGTCTCCACGCTACCTGTAGCCAGCTTCCCAAATCCAGGCCCAGAGAGTCCGATCCTTGCTCCGTCTGGTCTCCCTTGGGGGGGAGGGTTCCTCCCCCTACGAGGGTCCCAGCCGTCCCAATCAGCAGTGACACTCAGCCAGTGTAGCAGTCAGAGGGTTTATTAGCAATCCACTTTGCACAGCAGCTAGGACAGTTGGCTCTCAGATCAACCAGGGGGGCAGACAGTAAACCCCCAGGACGAGCCCCGGAGGTCCTGCCCCTCCGACCTCCATCTTCCTTCCTCCCCTCTCTCCCCTTTGTTCTCCTCTCTATCCAGCTGCCCTGCCCCTGGTCTAAACCGGCCACAACCTGTCACCCCCAGGGGGTCCAGGTAAGGTCGCACTAAAGCCTCTTCCCCCCTAGTGGTACCTATAGTTATCACACCCCTGTGTCCCATCACCAGAATACCATCACCAAAGAACAGGAACAAAAAAGAAGAACCACAGTAATCCAAGAGGTTTGCTTACTTCATCACAGTCCCCCCCCCCGCCCCAGCTGGGCCTGGGAGTGGTGCCACATTGGGGCAAGGCCAAGGTGGGGAGCTGAGGTCAGGCGTGACAATTGTGGCTAAGGCAGGGGCCACGGTCTGAGCTGGGAGTCAGGGGCCACAGCTGGCAGGCAGGGGCAGGACTGGAGCAGAGTTCGGGACAGAGTGGGGCTGGGTGGCACTCCCTCTCTGCCTTCTCAGGTAGCCCCCCACCCTTTGGGTTTGGCACTGGGCTCTGTAACTTGTGGGGCCCTGCTCGCCCCAGACAGGCCAAACCTGTCTGGTAGCCATCCTGCCCCATAGGGTTTCCCCACGCTCAGCTGGACTCCCAGCCCAGCTGTCTCTGTGCTAATCAAGGTGAGGGTGCATCAGAGCCCATGGGACTGATAGCTCCATGCAGAGCTTTTCCTCTGCCCCATTCCCACCCAGGGGTGGGTCACAGACAGGAGGGGCCTGACCTTAGCTGCCTTTCCTTTGTGTCACCTGTGAGACCCCCCCCCCCGGGGCTATCTCTCTCTGTCCTTGGCAGCCAGACAAGATGGCTGGGTCACAGACCCTCCACCATCAGCCGCCTGGCTTGGGTGCCTTGGAGCTCGGGTGGGCAGGACCAGGGACTGAACTTGCCTTATAGGGCTTCTGACATCCCCCAAAGGCTGCCAGGGCTGGGGTCCCAGAGATCCCAACTACCACCCACCCAACCCTGCCCCCCAGTCCCTCTGGGGTTTGCCTAGGGAGCTGAGCCATGGCAAGGCCAAGGGGTCTCAGGGGTGTGGAGTGGGGGGGAACAGTCCAGGTCCCAGAGCCCTCTGGCCTTTGACAGGGTCACGGCACATGGGGTCTGACAAGGGACATCTCTTCCCCCAACAACATGTCCCACTGACCAACACCTCCTACTCCCAGGGGTGCTATGGGGTCTAGGGGGCACCTTTGGAGAAGGTGGGGCTGAAGGGCCTAGGGGCAAACGCTGGGGATGAGGGATGCCCTGTAGGGAGGTGGCCAGGCACCCAGAGTTGGCAGCAGCTCTGGAACACGTCGGGATCCATGGGCGTTGCTAACCAGGGTCCTTCTCGCAGGGAACGAGTCCATCTGCTCGCCCAACGTCTACATCGAGTGCGCTGACCGGACCCTCGGTAGGTGCCCCCAGGGACTTCAAAGCTGGGGGTGGGGGTTGGCTCCACAGGAAGAGGAAGGGGCAGCTGGCACTGCAGGCACTGGGACTTGTGAAGAGGGGCATGGTGGGAACCAGTCATCCAGGGCATCCTGCTCTTCCTGGCCCAATGTGGCAGATGCTTCGGGGCTCAGGGGCAATGCCCATCCCATGCAATGTCCCCTGGCAGACGCAGCAGTGGAGGACTCGCAGGAACGCTGTAGCTGCCCCACACCCTGCAACCTGACGCGCTACGGCAAGGAGATCTCCATGGTGCGCATCCCCAACAAGGGCTCGGCCCGCTACCTCGCCCGCAAGTACCACAGGAACGAGACCTACATCCGGTGAGCACCACTGCCAAGGGCTCCCCAGTGCTCCCTGCCTACCTGGTGTCCCCCCAGCAACACCACACTAGTCCCTCAGCGACCCCTGCCCACCTGGTGCCCCCCAGTCCCACAGCACTGTTTCCTGACTGTGCCCCCAGCACCCTCTTTACCCAGTCCCACTGACAGCCCCTCAGCACCCTCCAACTGCCCCCTCTGCTCACATCCTGCATCACAGCCCCCGATCCTGGAGTGCCCCCTTTGCCCCCAGCCCTGTGCCAGCCCCAAGGCACCCAGGGTACTGTTGCCTCAGGGGCTATGGTCCCATAGGGCAGCCCCACAGCACTCCACTGCTGTGCACCTGCCCCACCCCACCCTGTCCCCCAATGCCAGACTCCCAGACCAGGAGACCTATGGCACCCAGCACCAGCCTTGTAGTGCCCGGCTCCCAGGCCCAGGCCCCACAGTCCCCAGGACGCTGTCAGTGTGGAGAGCCCACCCGTCCCCACCACCCTGTGCCCAAACCCAGCCCACCCCCCCAGTCCAGGTGCTGTGCCCACTCTAAGCCCTTGCTCCCTTTTCACCCCGCACAGCGAGAACTTCCTGGTGCTGGACATTTTCTTCGAGGCGCTGAACTACGAGGCCATTGAGCAGAAAAAGGCCTATGAGCTGGCGGGGCTGCTGGGTGAGTTGCTGTTTCCCACCCCAGGACCCCTCCAACATCTGCTCTGGGTGCCCCTTAGATGTCTCTCCACCCGTGTCCCCAGCTCCTATGCCCATGCCGCGCACCCCTGGGCACCCTCTGTACCCTCCCCCCATTCTGGGCCACTCCTACACAAGGAGGGCAGGGGATGGGTACCATGTATTGCAGGTGCCCTGGCCTTTGGTGGCCCAGCCGCTCAACCCCGGATGGTCCCTGGGGGCAGTAATAGAGGGATGGGCTGCGCAAGAGTCCCATGGGACCAGGGCTTTGGAACCCCTCAGGGAGTTGCCAGGCAGGATGGCTCTCTCCAAGGCCTCTTGCCCCAGTGAAGGCGAATCTGAATCTGGCCGTGGAGCACACAGCCCCACTGATCCACTCTGCATCCCCCAGGAGGGACACTGCCCACCCAAAGGGACAGGCACCCAGTGCAGGGAGATCACCAGGGCTGGCAGCTCAGGAGCCTGGCTTGGTTCAGATGGTGCCAGCAGGTAGATCGGAAAGTCACAGCAACGACTTGCTGGGGACACTCTTGGCCCCGGTCCTGGACTCGGGTCCCAGGGATCCCCACCAGGGAGTGGCCATTCTCCCTGCTGGACTCAGGCCTGTCTCTGCCCCTCCCCAGGCCTTTGTCTTATCTTCAGGGCAAGAGGGTCAGCTGCTTCCGCTCCCTCCTGCTGTCCAGTTTCTGGCAAGGGGATGGTCCTGGCCACTGTCCTGGTGACGTAGCTAGAGAGAGCTGCCTCTGCCCTCTCAGGGTCACTGCACAGACCACACCCTTAACTCAACACCGATCTACATGACCCCGAGGCAGTGCTTCCCAACCTTTTCAGTAACGTGGCACCCTTCAGTGAGACAAACAAGTCCTCAGCACACCCACTTTTTTCAGCTGAATCAATTGCTCATAAACATCACATTTACTTCCATTTAACTGTGTTTGTGGTCATAGTAGGGTGGTTTGCAACATAGTGCATTCAAGAAGCTAAGGAAGAGTCAAATACGTTAATGTTTCAAAGCCACAAAAAAAAAAAAAAGAACCAAGACAAAAACCATATCATCCCAGTTTTGCCCTTTGGCCACGTGCATTTAGAAGGCTTATGTTTTAGAATTGAAAACCTGTTACCTTGCTTTTAATTTGATTATTTCTTTTCATGAGTTTTATGGGTTGATTTTCATTACCTTTGTACAAAATATCATGGTGCAATTGGACAGGTCTCATGGCACAATAGTGGAAAACCATTCCTCTGCATAATACAGAGGAAACTGAGGCATGCACTGTAGTCACAGAAGACATTCAAAATATCTCCACTTTGTCACACAGGGCGCACGTCTACACACACAGGTTTATTTCGAAATCGGTCCTTTCGAAAGGACCGATTTTGAAATAAAACCCTTATTTCAAAAGGGTTCCTTTTGAAATAAGGGAGACTGTGGAATCGAAACGGCCATTATTTCGAAACGGATGTTTCGAAATAACAGCAATGGGACTGCTGTTTCGAACCGTTGTTTTGAAACAACGGGTCTAAAGCCGTTATTTCAAAACATCCATTTCGAAATAACGGCTGTTTCGAGGGGGGGTTAGGTTTTACTTTTTCGAAAGGACGATCCTTATTTCAAAAGGACAAGGTCCGTCCTTTCAAAATAAGGAAACATCATGTAGACTAAATTTTTTTTATTTTGAAATAACGGGTGTTATTTCGAAATAAAAGAGCCGTGTAGACGTGCCCAGGGTGTTTGACCCCAAAATGATCTGTGGGATTAGCTGCTGGGCATTGAGATGGGGTAGTGTTCAACTGGATATAATACCCGCCCCCCCCCCCCCCGCCCCCTGGTCCGCTCTACTCTGCACTAATCCTCCTTGCCCCACCCTCACTCCCTCCTGACCCCACTCAGTGCGCTTCCCTTTCTGTCCCACCCATCCTTGGCCATGGTAACTCTGGGGAGTCTGTCAAGCATCTGCCCTGGCAGTGCCTTGGGCACAGCCCCTCAGGGCCTGTTCCAGCCAAAGGGTGCAGAGGGCTCCTATAGCCCTCCCATGACCAGCTTCCTCTTTGCTGCCAGGAGACATCGGGGGGCAGATGGGGCTGTTCATCGGGGCCAGTATCCTGACCATCCTGGAGATCCTGGACTACATCTATGAGGTGAGTGCCCAGCCGTGCACAGGAGAGGGGACACCAACAGTGGGGTTGGGTACACAGGGGGGGGGGGGCACGGCTTTTCTCCCCACTCTCACGTGCCCCAGTGATCTGGTGGGCCAACCCACCTCCCTCAGTGTGTGCGTGTGTGTGTGTGTGCGTGTGCATGTGTGTGTCTGTACAGCAAGGCCAGGATGTGTGTGTCTCTCTGCACGTGCTGGGGCGTGTGAGCCTGTGTGTGTCTGGATATGAAGACTGGGTGAGTGTGCACCTGTATGGCTATACATCTGTGCTGCTGTGTGCGTACACGTACACACTAAGGTTGTGAGTATGAATGTATGTGTGTGTGTCCATGTATGTGGGTAAGCAGCCTGTTGCCCCCCTCTCGCATGCCCAGGTGATCTGGGACAAGGCCAACACGCTGCCCTCAGTGTGAAAGTGTGTGTATCTGTACCTGATAGCTGGGGCATGTGTGTGTCTTTATACGTGTGTGTGTGTGTGTCTGTACATGAAGGCCAAGGTGAACGTGCACGTAGGTGTTTGTATATGTCTGTGTACACGAATGTGTGAGTAGATGAAGGCCAGTGCCTGTGTATGTCTACACGTGTACTAGCGCATGTGTATGTATGCTTGTACCTGTGTGTATACGTGCGTGTCCATTCCTATGTGCAGGTGAGCAGCTCCTCTCCCACACTTGTGTGCCAGTGTGCTCCAAGACAAGGCCAACACAATGGCCTGAGTATGTGTGTACATCTGTATGTGTGTGTGTTTGTACATGAAGGGTTAGTTGTCTATACACGTGTGTGTACGTCTGTACACAAATGCCAAAGTGAGCATGCATGTGTGTTTGTACGCGTGTGCTGAGGTGTGTATAAACATGTGTCTGTCCACATGTGCAGGTGAGCAGCCCCTTCCCCTTCTCTCACATGTCCAGGTGATCCGGGACAAGGCCAGCCGCGTGCTGTGCCGTGCCAAGCCCCCCCTGAAGAAGCCGTCGGGCAGCATCGCCACGCTGGGGCTGGAGGAGCCGCAGGAGCAGGTACAGCCCCGGCAGCACCTGGGCGATGACGCCTGGCTGGGAGGGGGTGGGGTCCTGGGGTGGTGGCCTGGCCGGTGGGTCACCAGGGTGGGGCAGCAGTCCCTGCACAAATGGGGACATTTGTAGGTTGGGCGCTGGTGGGCTCGAGTGGTTGTTCAGCACCTCCTAGACAGGTTCCCAGCACTGCTCTGGATTTTACCCTCTGTCTCAGCCCCATAGAAATGTAGGGCTGACAGGGCCCTGAAAGTCCTGCCCCCCCCCCCGACTGAGCTGGGACCAAGTAACCCCAAACCATCCCCCAAAGGGGCCTGGCCCCCTCCCATCATGGGGTCTCCACTGGCTGCACTTTGCCGCAGCCTGTCCCTTGGCGTGCTGGGCAGGTGCCTGCTCATGCTCAGCCCAAGTTGCAGACTAACCCCAGTGGGGGGGACACACGCATGGCTGCCCCAGCCCATCACAGCAGGACCCCGCTGGCTAGGCTACCCATGGGTCTGTGCTTGCCCCAGGGGTGGAGGGCTCGTGTCTGGCTGCCATGGGTCTGCACTGGATGATCTGCTGTGTGTGCCGGCTGGGCCAGGAGTTATGGGTCCTGGTGCTGCTCTACGAGGGCTCTTTGGGGAGGGCTGGGTGGAGGGAGAGGGCTCCAGGCCAATACAAACACACCACTGGGGTGCTCTGTCTGTGACTGGTAGTTCCTGTGCACCCATGCCTCGAGTTAATTTCCAGCCAGAAAGTGCAAGGGTGGAGCCTGGCATAGGTCAGAGTCAGGGGTTGTTCTCCCCCTGCGGGTGGGACCCATCTCACTGACAGGGTCTGGCCTGACCCGTCCTGGGCTGTAATCCCATGTGTCCTGTCCTCCAGCCCCCCCACCCGGTATGGCCAAGGCAGGCCTGGGACAATCCCAGCAGCCGGTACTGTGACTGGCTATGGCAGGCTCCTCACCCTGCCAAGCTCTGCCCTGCCCTGGAGCGCTTGGGGAGCCAGCAGGGTCCCACCAGCAGGAGGCACAGAAACGCCCAGGACAGGAAGGGGTTTCCCAGTGGGGGAAGAGCCATGTGGGTGGGTGGGGGAGCCATGCTTAGCTCCCACTGGGGGATGACTGCCTCCGCTGTGGGACCGACACTGTGCCCCCTTGCAGAGTCCCTGCCCAGCACGGGGCCGACACGCCGAGGGTGCCTGCAGCACCAGCATCCTGCCCAACCACCGCCACCACTACAGCCACCAGGGCGTCTTCGAGGACTTCGCCTGCTAAGCTGAGCTCTGCCCTGTGGACACCGTGGGCACAGAAAGCCCCATGGCTGCCCCCGCCCAGCCCCATGGTGGGCATGGAGAATGGCGCCAGCACCTGGCGTGGAGGACACAAAGCCCCTCCCCTTCACAGCTGCCAACAACTCCTGGCACCTCCCGAACAGTCTGTAGATGCTTTGGACGACCTCCCCTGCCTCCATCCCTGTCCTCAGCCCCTGCCCCTGTCCTTGCTTGCTCCTCTCCAGACCCAGCCCCAGCAGGCCAGCCCCACACCACCCAAGGCAGGGCTTGGCCCAGCACAATGCACATGATGCAAAGCTGAGATGGACAGCAGCACAAGCTGGAAAACAGCTCACCCAGCGCAGCGGGTCCCGTGCACACACATATGTGTGCATACAACTGTGTAAATGGGGCAGTTGGCTGCAATGGTGAACACCGCCTGTCCAGTGTGTGCCTGTGCCCCCTGCTGTCCTAGGGGTCCTGCGGGCCAGTCATACCCCACCTTGCTGGGATATCGGCCTCTCTAGAGCCTTCTCCATGGCATTGCATGCCACCAGAAAGTCCTGGGCATGCTCTGTAACCCCACATATTTGCCATGCCGCATTCTCACTTGACCCCCACACTCAGTTCCTGACACCTGCCCTGGTATTGCTCCCCCACCCCATACAGGGCTGCTCCCCACAGCCACGCCCCTGATGCTCCCTGCATCGTCCCCACTGTATGGTCATCCCACTTGTCGCCTCGCTCTAGTTCTGCTGACTGGCTTCTGCGCTGCCAAAGGGGGAGGAGGCCGGGTTCAAGAGCATGTGCCCCTTACCAGCTGTGACACAGAGCTAGAGTCATCAGGAACTGCCTGGGACCACTTAGGCAGGGCTGGATTAATGCAGGGGCTATAGGGGCTCAAGGCCCCGACCTGAAAGGGGGCCCCAGCCTCCAGCCCTTGTCCCACTAAGTCTCCACAATAATGGGGGAGAAACAGGGCGCTAAAAGAGCCTGTAACCTGCTGGTGTTGGGAGGGGTCCCTGGGCCAGCGGCACTCCTGCCCCAATGCTGGAGGGACCCTGGGGGTGGGGCAGGCCAGCCCTATTCACTCAGCTCTATAATGGGGCGGGGGGGGGGGGGCGCAGGCGGCTGGTGTGCCACATGGCCTCCAGAGCAGAGCCATCCCCAATGGGCAGGCCACGGCCCCCCCCAGCCCTCAAGCCATGCTGCTGGCTGTGGCCTTCCCAAGCTGCCCCAGTGGTCCAGGTGCCCTGCTCCACAGGCAGGGTGCCAACGCAGTGGGTGTGTGTGTGGGGAGGGGTGTCAGTGGGGGTGGGTAAACCCAGCCCTCCCGACCTTGATCCAGCCCTGCAGGCAGGGTGCAGCCAGGCAGGGCTCTCGTCTTCTGTGTTGCCCCACCCTGGTGCAGTTGCCTCCTGACTCTGTCCAGGGCCACCCTCTCCCCTGCTCCGTCTGAGCCCTCATTGTGGGACCACCTGGCTGGGATGCTCAGGAGCCCCACAGCACCATGCACTCGCCTTGCAGTCAGCACGATTCACAGCCAGGGCGGGCATCAGGAGGGTTTATTAGATCTCAGGTCACAACATAGGCAGATGTTGGCAGGGACAGACTAAGGTGCCACAGACCCCAGTCTCAGGCCCTGTTTCCATGACCCCTTATGCAACCGTGGCCCTTCCAGCCCCCTTGCCACCAGCCATCCCCCATCCTTTGGGTCCTTTCTGGGCAAGATGTTACAACCACTCAAAGCTGGCTGAGAGCAGGAGCAGTGCCAAGGCTGACAACCATGCTCCAGCCCAAGCCTCATCAGACACATTGACCCGCTGATCCCCTGGGGTTACCCAGGGCTCGGCCTCACCAATGCAGCCCGACGTGTGTGGCTGCACCACTATGTGTCTAGTTCCAGGCTGTGCTCTGGGGCGTCCTGAGTCTCTCACCTTGGTGGGGTCAGAGCTGAATGGCCAGTGCAGGGGGACAGCTGGTTATGGGGGGAGAGGGTGAACAATGAGCCCTAGTGCCAGTGAACAAGTCTGCTGGAGGGCGGGTTGGGTGCGTCCTGAGCTCCCAGGAACATCCCAGACACTGCTGAGCTCCAGTCCCAGCAGTGCACTCCCTGGGCGATGGACAGACGGCAATGGGTGATGGACAGCCAGATGCACCTATCCTGGAGCCAGTGTGGGGTGATGCTCTGGGGAGGGGCAGCGTGACTCCCCCACCCTCACTGTTCTGTTGAATGTAAGAACTGTGCATCCCCATTTTTTAAATGTATAAACTGCTCCTGAATAAAGAGGCACAAGTAGAACCCAGGCAGGTTTTGTGGCTGGGGTGTCCTGCCTGATGCTTCTCCAGGGATGCCCTCCTGAATGTGCCAAAATCAGGGCAAGCTGCAAAACCAGGGGGCCAAACCCCCAAACCACTGACTGTGACGGAAATCACAGACAAGCCTCTTGGATCCCCTCTGTCCACAGCCAGTCAGGTCTCTGCTACCGTGGAGTCTCCTCGCATCCAGCACCCAGGACTCCACGCTCCGTGCAGCCAGCTCCCAACTCCAGGCTGAGAGGGTCCAATCCTTGCTCTGTCCGGTCTCCCTTGGAGGGGGTTTCCTCCCCCCAGGAGGGTCCCAGCCATCCCAATCAGCAGCGACTCTCAGCCAGTGTGGCAATCAGAGGGTTTATTAGCAAACCCGTTCATACAGCAGCAAGGACAGTTGGTATCAGCATCATCAGAACAACCAGAAGTGAAACCCCCAGGGGATTAGGGCTACACCCCAGGGCAGGGTCCTGTCTCTTGGACCCTCCATTTCCCTCCTCCCCTCCTTTTCCCCTCGGTCCTTTGTTCCCCTCCTCGCTCTGCCCCCCTCTCCGCCCCCTGGTCCAACCAGCTGAATCCAGTGTGATCAGCGGGGGGTGGGGGGGGGTGGGTCCCAGGTACAGGCTCCCTAAACACTACCCCCCTACCCCCTAGTGGCTCTACCCCATATCACCCACCTGTGTCCCATCACCGGAATAGAAAAGAAAGAGGGTCAACACCCGTGTCTTCCCTTATTAACCTAGTGGAGGGTTCCCACTTCTCCACACCGACGGGTGGTACTTAAGCCAGTGTCCCAGTCAGTAACAAAACTTGCTTCTGATTCTCCACTGTGGTCATCACCAAGCATAACAAAATAGAAACAGCCCCCTTTACTGCACTTCAGGTCCTCCAGTCCCCACCTAGCCACTGGGTCTCTTAAAGAAATAGGTTCTCCTGACCCCAACGGGCCAGCCACATCACCCAGAGCAATATAGGCTTGGATCTTACCCAAAATACCACGCTGCCAGCCAATCCTTTAGTAACTACAAATAAGGGTTTACAATAACATGAAAGAAACTATGAGAGATGTAAAAGGGTTAAAATGAATCACATACATATAAATGATTTAGAGTCCATTGAAAGCAGGTCCTTGAAGAATTTGTAGTTTGCAGGTTAGTCCAGTTCCTTTGGCGGACACCCAGCACCCGGTCTGGGTCTCAGTTCTTTGTCCAGTCGCAGAGGAATAGTTCCAGAGATGCATGTTGCTTGTAGACTGGAGACAAAAACAGAGCTGGAGCTGCTGCCTTTTATCATCTCTGGCCTCCCCCCATGCTGTATGGAGTCTTTGCAAGTCAAAATGGAGTTGAGTCACATGGGGAAGTCTTAGTAGCTCAACAGGTTTCTCCCTGGGCCCATTATATCGGAGAGCTTTTCTAACGGACCATCAATGCAATATTCCTCAACTTTAGCAAAGCTTTTGTTATGGTTTCCCACAGCATTTTTGTCAGCAAGTTAAGGAAGTATGGTTTGGGTGAATGGACCATAAGGTGGATAGAAAGCTGGCTAGATCATCTGACTCAGTGGGTAGGAATCAATGGCTCAATGTGTATCTGGAAACCAGTAACTAGTGGAGTGCCTCAGGTGTTGGTTCTGAGGCCAGTTCTGTTCAACATCTTCTTTAATGACCTGGATGATAGGCTAGCCTGCACACTTAATAAATTCATGGATGACACCAAGCTGGGGGGAATGGTAAACATGCTAGAGGGCAGAGATAGGATTCAGGGAGACCTTGACAAATTGGAGCATTGGGCCAAGTGAAATCTTGTGAGGTTCAACAAGGACAAGTGCAAAGACCTGAATTTAGGATGGAAAAATCCCATGTACTGTTACAGGCTGGGGAACAATCCACTAAATAGCAGCACTGTAGAAAAGGACCTGGGTGTTATGGTGGATGGGAAGCTGGATATGAGTCAACAGTGTGCTCTTGTGGTCAAAAAGGCTAATAGCATATTGGGCTGCATCAGTAGGAGTGTTGCCTGCACATCAAGGGATATAATTATTCCCTGCTGTTCAGCTCTTGTGAGGCTGCATCAGGAACAATGTGTCCTGTTTTGGCCTTCACAGTATGGAAAGGATGTTGACAAATTAGAAAGAGTCCAGTGGAGGGTAATGAAAATTATTAGGGGGTTGGGATAAATGACTTATGAGGAGAGACTGAAGAAACTAGGCTTATTGGGTATGTCTACACTTAAAAGCTGTTTTGAAGTAAAGAGGCACATTTCAAAATAACTTTTTTCCTGTCCATGGAGGCATTTTGTTATTTTGAAATAAGTGTTTTATTATTTTGAAATAATGAAGCACTATTTTGAAATAATAAAACCTGCATTTATTTTGAAATAGTACTTATTTTGAAATTATTATTTTGAAATAAGCCATTCGAAGCCATAGAATTGTCTTGTTTTGAAATAATGGCCCTACACTTTTCTTTGCCTTCCCCTATTTTGAAAAAGAGAGCCTAGTGAAGACTCTCCATTTCAAAATAATAATTCCTACCTTATTTCTTCACTAGACTCCAATTTCAAAATAATAAAATTCAAACTTATGGTATTTTGAAAGAATTATTTCAAAATAAATTTGAAATAGTTATTTCAAAAAAACTGTCTTGACATAACTTTGACAGTGTAGACATAACCATTTAGTCTGCAGAAGAGAAGACTGAAGGGGGATTTGATAGCAAACTTCGACTGCTGGAAGGGATGTTCCAGGGATGAGGGAATATTTTCAGTAGTAACAGAGGACAGAACAAAGAGCAATGGCTTCAAGCTGCAGCTGGGGCAGTTGAGGTTGGATATTAGGAAAAGCTTTTTCACTAGGAGGGTGGTGAGGCGTTGGAATGGGTTACCTAGGGAGGTGGTGGAATCCCCATCTTTGGAAACATTGAATGCCCAGTTAGACAAATCCCTGGTTGGGATGATTTATTGGGATTAGTCCTGCTTTTAGCAGGGAGTTGGACCAGATGACCTCATGAGGTCCCTTCCAACCCTATGATTCTATGATTCAAAGCCTTGGAAGCACGTGGAGTTTGCAGGACTGTCTAGCTCCTCTGATAGACACCCAGCACCTGGGTGAGCCTTTCCCCAGCCGCAGAGCAATAGATCCTAGCAAGTTACAACCTTTCCATTCATACCAAACATGGCACAGCTCCTACAGATCATTGCAGTTAAGAAATAGTAATATGAAAAACTATCATAAAGGTTGCCCAAATCCAAACAGCATCACAGACAGGGCACAGGATCTGGGCCCCTGGGACTGAAGGTTCCAGCTGCAGCTAGTTCAGTTAACAGAGATAGAGAAACCGGCTCTATGGCCGGAAATCCTTGTGGTGGCACGCAGCTGGGCTGCCCAACAGAGCCACAGCCTGGCTCCAAGTGTGCCAGAGTCAGCCTCTCTGGGGCCAGGAGAACAGGTCATAGAATTGCAGTTTCATGAACAAATCATAATGCGCCAGAAGAGGACGCTCCTGACCACTAACTGGGTTAAAATGCACCTCTTTAAACGAATGAAAGAACAAATGCTGTAAGAAGGTCAGTTCTCATAGACGAACAGGCTACAGCAGCCTTACGAAAAGAAAATAGCATTAGCTTTTGTTAAAAACTTGTCTGAAGGAAAACTTCTCTAAAAGCTTGATACTTTGCTAAGCAAAGGGAAAGCTTTAGATTTACACATTATGCAAAACACTCAGGCTAACTTAGAAAAGCCACTTCCTGCAGAACACTTCTTAGCAGAAACAAGAATGCTGTTTTTCTCCCGAGCCATTTTTCTTTCCCATGATTTTAAAAACCTAAATGCTCTTTAACCAGGAAGGTTTGACAACTAAACTCTAAAAACCCCAATCCAAAGGAGCACTCATGGGGATTTCTTTATTTGCAGAATGTCAGTCAGTGTAGCAGCCGTGCTCCTTTTGTTTTCAGTTTTGTAGCAAGAATTATGACACCTCTTTTTACAGAAACCGTTTGGCCTTTGACTTTAAAACAGGGAAAGGACCCTCATGGAAGCAATGTGAAAACAGAGTGAGGGCAGCTGACAAGTAATGTATTCTTATATCTTTTTATATTCCTTGGAAATTAGCCTTTATTGATATTAGCTGTCTGGAAGCTTTTCAACTTGAACTTTGTTACACTTGTTCCAAGACACTGTAAAGTGTGAAGATTTTGGGGGGTGAATTTAACATTTCCATCATTTATAGGACATGTTTATGTAACCCTTCTGCCAGGATGAGATGGCAGAGCAAGGGCTAGGTTCAATATTTAGGGGTTTCCAAATAATATTACAACATCAACAGGCTTGAGCCTCCACCCAGTCTCCTGGGAAATCATGCACTATTCCCCGGGCACCATAGAGGGGTAACACCTCCCCACTTGCAAGCACGAGTCTGAGTGTAGTACCTAGAATTTTTAATAGCAACATAAAAGAATGCATAAATGTAATATCAAAACCAGCACTGGTTTGGAGAATCAGTGCAGGACAGGAGTCGCACAAAACCCAATACAGCATTCACTCCACCCCAGTGTGTATAGAGAATGTCCCTCACGCCCACTGTCCACTGGCACTGCCTACTGGTCACTCACGCCCTCCGCTGGCTGCTTGCACTACCTGCTGGCTCCACCAACTAACTACTGGCACCAGCTGCTGATCACTCACAATCACCACTGCCCACTCACACCATCCACTGGCTCCACCCACTCTCCACCAGCTGGTAACTCTTCAGTGATGTCAGCTCTTAGAAAGAATCTCAGCCCTCAGTGATTTCAGCTCCTGAGTTCAAGACACCACAGACAGCTCACAGGGAATCATCGGCTGTGTTCACACACAGGCATTATTTCGATACAAGTTGTGTCGAAACAACTTGTATCAAAATAATGCCTTATTTCGAAATAACTTAATTCAAATAAACAGTTTGTTAATTCGAATTAAGGAAAAAAGCTCAAAACGAAATAGCAGTTTCAGGCAACAGTTATTTTGAAACAAGTCACTGTTGTTTCAAAACAACATGTTCGGACGGCATTGTTTCGTCCCCACATGGGGTTTAAGTTGTTTCGAAACAATGCCGTTGTTTCGAAACAACAGGTGCCGTTGTTTCGAAACAACCATGCATCGTATGAACAGGGTATTTCTTATTTTGAAACAACCTCTGTCGTTAACAGTTTGTTAATTCGAATTAAGGAAAGAAGCTCAAAGTGAAATAGCAGGTTCAGGCAACAGTTATTTCGAAACAAGCCACTGTTGTTTCGAAACAACACGTTCACACGGCATTGTTTTGAAACAATCATTTCGAAACAACGTTGTTTCGTCCCCACATGGGGTTTAACTTGTTTCGAAACAACGCCGTTGTTTCAAAACAACCGTGCATCGTGTGAACAGCCTAAATTTTATTTCGAAACAACCTCTGTTGTTTCGAAATAAGAGGGCTGTGTGAACACAGCCATGGAAAAGACAATGTTTCATTTCCCTCCTCAGTTAAAATACAGGTTTCAACAGATTTGTTAGCAAATCAGCCCCTATACAATTTACCATCATGCCCTGCACCTACATAGTGAGATTATGCTAATACTTAATTGTACTCATGTAAATATAAAACCCATGGAGATCAGTTGCCTCCCTTTTGGCTGTTAAGCACAAGATGTGCCCAGCCTCTACACCTGCCTTACATTTAGAAAAGAAGCTGTACTTTTGTAGCTATATGAAGGAGTAACATGAAGGCTGCTCCCTGACTTATTAGCTGATGCTTTAAATTCTTTTGTTTCAAAACTAATTATAAACAAAGCTATGTGAGCAAGTTTTTATATTGGATCCAAACAGAATACTAAGGAAATGGTATTTTTGAAGTTGTGTCACATAGAATCATAGAATCATAGGGTTGGAAGGGACCTCGTAGGTCATCTAGTCCAACCCCCTGCCAGAGGCAGGACCACTCCCACTAAACCATCCCAATCATGGTTTTGTCCAGCTGGGCCTTAAACACCTCCAAAGATGGAGACTCCACCACCTCCCTAGGCAGCTCATTCCAATGCTTCATCACGCTCCTAGTAAAAAAGTTTTTTCTAATATCCAGCCTCAACCTCCCTAACTGCAACCTGAGACCATTGCTCCTCGTTCTGTCCTCTGTTATTACCGAGAACAGTCAAGCTCCATCTTCCTTAGAGCATCCCTTCAAGTAGTTGAAGGTTGCTATCAAATCCCCCCTCAATCTTCTCTTCTGCAGACTAAATAAGTCTAATGCTTTCAGTCTTTCCTCATAGGGAATCCCCCTTTAATCATTTTGGTTGCCCTCTGCTGGACTCTCTCTAGCATGTCCCTGTCCTTTTTGTAGTGGGGAGCCCAAAACTGAACACAGTATACTAGGTGTGGCCTCACCAGTGCAGAATAGAGGGGAACGATCACATCCCTTGATCTGCTGGTAATACTTCTTTTGATGCAGCCCAGTATGCCTTTGGCCTTTTTGGCAGCAAGAACACACTGCTGACTCATGTCCAGCTTTTCATCCACCCTGACCCCCAGGTCCTTTTTTACACTGCTGCTACTTAACTGAATGTTTCCCAGCCTGTAGCAGTGCATGGGGCTTTTCCATCCCAAGTGCAGGATTTTACATTTGTCCTTACTGAAGCTCATAAGATTTCTATTGGCCCACTGTTCCAATTTATCTAGGTCTCCCTGAATCCTGTCCTTGCCCTCCAATGTGTCTACTGGTCCCCCCAGCTTGGTGTCATCCGCAAACTTACTGAGAGTGCAGTCTATTCCATCATCCAGATCATTGATGAAAATGTTGAACAGAACCAGCCCCAGCACTGACCCCTGGGGCACACCACTCGTGACTGGTTGCCAGCTAGACATGGATCCATTGATTCCTACACGCTGAAACCGTTGATCTAGCCAGTTTTCTATCAACCCTATAGTCCACCTATCCAACCCATTCGTCTTTAAGTTGCCAATAAGAATGCTGTGGGAAACATGCACTTCTTGTGTTTGTTTTAAATTAGAGCAGGAGCTCTCTGAGGAAGGTACCAATCTCTTTGTGTGGGTGCAGCAGAGACCTGATCCTGACTGGGGCCCACTGATGCCACCAGAGCACAAATTAGTTCACAATAGGTGTGTTACTTGTCAACTGGCTCTTTGTCACACTAGGCGCAAAAAGTCAGAGCAACTTTGCAAATACATGGCCCAAATCTGACCTATAAAGATATAGGAAAACACAATGATAGTGAAACAGACAAGGGGTCCTGTGCTGCTTTTAAAGACTAGCAGATTTATTTATTGCATGAGCTTTGGTGGGAGAAAATAGCAATTTGTCAGATGTGTGAAGGTGGAGAAGTTACAGAATAGGAGGAAATAAAGGCAGGGGAGTCTGAGTCACAGGATGAAGTCAGAGTATAACAGCAAATCAAAGCAATTCTACAGATTCACATTGAGTGGAACAATGGCAGTGGATCCTAATGACAGTTTGCCTTGATGACTCATATTTTCAAGACTGAAAAGTACTGAGGCTTCAAGCCATGCCGCTCATAGACCAGGACCATACTTGGGAGGGGGGTGGGACCCTTTGGCCTGTGAGTGGTCCCCCTTTAACCCCGGTGCTGCAGTAAGCACATTTGTGCTGTACTCAAAACAGTTCCTCCGCCTCCCCGTATTTACCCCTCTGACGTATTTATAAAGAGCAATCATATCTCCCCTATACCGTTTTTTGGTTAGGTGAAACAAACCAAGCTCTTTAAATTGCTTTTCATAAGGTAGATTTTTAATTCCGTAGTCCATCCTTGTAGCCCTTCTCTGCACCTCTTCTTTTCCTAAACATGGGGGATGAGAACTGCATGCAATATTCCAGATGGAGTCCCACCTGTGCATTGCATAATGGCACTAACACCTCCCTCTCTGCTGCAAATACTTCTTCTGATGTATCCTAGGACCGCATTAGCTTTTTTCATGGCCACATCACATTGGCAGCTTATAGTCATCCTGTGATCACCCAGTATATCCAGGTCAGTCTCTTTTTCCATCACTTCCAGCTGATGCACCCCAACTTACAGGGAAAAGTCCTGTTATTTGTCCCTAAATGCATGATCTTGCACTTCTGTTATTAAATTTCATCCCATTCCAATTTACAAGATCATCCATATCTTCCTGTATGATATCCCGATCCCTGTCTGTATTGGCAATACGTCCCAACTCACTGTTGTCTGCAAACTTAATTAGCACATTCCCATTTTTTGTGCCAAGGTTAGTAATACAAAGGGTAAATAAGATTGGTCCCAAGACTGATACCTGAGGGTCTTCGCTAGTAACATCCCTCCAGGTTGACAGCAGTGGTGACTTTTGGGGTAGGTGAAGCAGGTGGCCGCCTAGGGCTCCAAGCAATAAGGGGCCCCCTCCTCAATTTTGTGGACAGAAATGAAAACACAGAAAAATACAGAAATTGTTCCCATCTAGCAGAGCTAGTAGGGCTGAAAGCCTAAGCACTTTTCACTCTTGGCTCATCAAGGCAAGCTATCATTAGGATCTGTGCTTCCTCTGAATGGCAGATTTTACCATTATCTGCCCAACACATTCACACTGACATGCTAAGAAAGCAGGAGCAAGCAATAGACAGCACAATAGCACGAACTTTTCCAGTGTCCTCAGCTTTTAATTCCTCAGTGTGGCCATTTATGCTGCCCTTTTTAATTTTGTGAAATATTGCCTTTTCCTTTGCTTTTTTACCTGTTCCTTTGCCTTTTCCTTTGATTTTGTGACAATTTTTACTTTGGCTTTTTTTAGCTCAGGTTACCAGGTAGGTCCATATAGGCTGCTACATATGAATACAGTGCTGCCCTTAGGCAATAATTACAGCTGTGTGTAATGTCTGTGTGGTATGTCTTTCTTTTGGTAAGCAATTTTTTAGCTTCTTCAGTACTATTTAATATTTTTTTGAGGGGGCCAGAATTTTATAAACTTGAGTACTTCAGAGCATTTCATTGAAATTTGGTGTTTTTCATTTATAGTTACACACTAGAAACCTTCTTTTTATTTATTATACTTATTTGTATTAAATGTCTAGTTCACATAAACCTAAGCCTCTATGAAAAATTTGTAAGATTTGACTGCCGAAATTTTAAATGTAGTATTTGTTATTTTTGAGCCATCATTAATGTTACCACTCTTCATTTATTAATTAATGCTCATACTTTAAAAAAATTTTTAAAATGTTCATTTTAACTTTGTAGTTTAGCATTAGCTCATTTATGTTAAGTGAAAGATGATCAACTTACAAGCTTCATGATGGGAAGATCTTTAAAAATATCATACCCAGGAATAATTTATGAGGTCCAAAGGGATAGTCATGTTAATTTGATTCAGCAAAACAAACAGGGAGTCCTGGGGGATGGTGTGAGGTGGTTAGGGATACAGGGGGACTGGGGCCGGGCGAGGGTAGCAGTGGGGGCCGATAGTGGGCCCTTTAGGGGGTCCCACAATGGGCCTTCGCCTAGGGCCCCCAATTGCCTAAGGTGGCCTCTGGTTGACAGTTTACCTTTCAGTATGACCTGCTATAGCCTCCCCTTTAACCCGTTCCTTATCCACCTTTCTATTTTCATATTGTTGTACTTAAAAAATGAAAACACTAGCAAGATCTTATTCAGGGGCACAAGGCAATGTGCCACATTTATTATAAGAAAACACAACTGATAACTACATAGTCCCTTTGCATACATACATGCAGAAGCAGCCTTAGGCAATTGGTGGCTGTAGGCAGAGGCCGTTAATGGGGCCCCCAATAGGCTCCCAGTGCCACCTTCACGGGGGCCCCTGGGCCCCCTGCAGCCCTAACTGCCCCCCCCAAGTCCCAACTGTGCAATTGGGTTACAACATTTATGCTGCTAGCAACACCCACAATATCATTCCCGACTAGCTCATCCGCTGGGAGGAGCTCTCAGATCCCAATCACCATGTCTCCCTTGAAGTCTCCCCATTCCAAGTGGATCTTGGCTAGGGGCACCTTTACCCTATTCTGAGACAGTGCCACCAAGTCCACACTTTGGTCTGGCAAGCAATCTTCCTCCCAGGCTAATTCCCCCTTCACTAGGTGAATTTCTGAGGCTTTATCCCACCGTCCAGTACACCCAATCTCATTGACTGTGGCACTCTATGAATTCCTCGTTTCCCTTCCATATATCTGCCCTGACATAGTTACTGAGGTAACCCCCCGCCCCCCGGACTATCAGTGTGGCGGCGTTCACTGCTGCAGTATTTGGGTCTGACCCCAAGATGGCGTCGCCTGCCAGCATCTGGTCAGTCTCCGTACCCAGAGAGATTGCATTGGAAGGGGCCGCAAAGTGGGGGGGTTCCTGGCCTCTGGGCATTCCCGTTTCCCCGATTGGGACAGTCGGGTCTTATAGGGCCAGCACTCCCACACAGATAGCACGTAGGGGGGTTTCCCCATGGTAGCGAGGTCTCTGGGGTGGTAAAGGTCTTCCTAGCCAGTCTGCAACTAATCCTATTCCTGGTCTCATCCTCCCTCCTAGCCTGGGAGGGGTGGGACCTGCTTTTCCCTTGTGGCTTATACCTGTCCTGGTTCCTGTTCTGAATCAAATCATCAGCAATTTCAGCCACCTCCAAAATGGTATTGGGTTTCCTATCGAGCTCAGCTGCCTTGATATAGTGGGGAGCTATCTCCAGGAGCTGCTCCCTAGCAAACAAGTCATGCACCTTGTCATAACTACCATGAGCTCCTGCCTGCATAATTCATTTTTTCAAACACCCCCGTAGCTTTGAGCCATTTCAGTATATGTAACATTATCAGATCTCATAATTTCTAAATTTTAACTGGTAAGATTCAGGAGTAATTTTAAACTTTCACAACACAGTTTCTTTAAACTTTCCATAATCTAATGCATCATTTTATTCCAGATCATTAAATACCTGTCTGGCCATCTCCAGTAGTCTGGTGAGGAGAACAGGCAACCTCTTCTCATCAGGGATTTTATGGACCTCACACAGTCTTTCATATGTATACAAAAATCCCCCAATGTCCTCATCATCTCTGAGAGGGGGACAGACCCTTTCCCACTCCTTGATGGAGGAAGTTGAGGAACTTTAGGTGAAGGCAGATATTCTTTCCCTCCTGGATCTGGAGCTGGATCCTGGCCAGCTTCAATTGCCATTGATCCTTCTCCAATTGCCTTTGATGCGACCTCTCCGCTGCCTCTTTCTTCAGCCATAGCTCCTCTATCCGATTTTGATGAGCTCTTTTCTCCATGTCATGCATTTTTTCTTGTTCATATAAGCAAAGATCTATCAGACCTTTCTCTCTCTGTAAATGCTGATCCCTGCCTGGGTCTGGCTGCTTGCTCTCTTCTGCACCAGCTGCTGCTGAGTCAGGATAAGTTTGAGCTCCTGTCCTCTGATCATTGTCCATAAGCAATAAATCATTCTTTGCTCTGAGACATTCCCTTTAAGGGTTATCTTTCTCTGCTTACACAGCTGTTGAAACTCTTTTGTGTTCAAAGCCCTATATGACTGCTGCTCGCTCATTATGATCACTTTGGCCTCCAACACTCTCGGTATTAAATATTAAAATTTAGGAATAGTGTGGGGTCCTGATCTAACCGCCAAATGTTCTGGCTCTGTGGATCCTGCCAAGACTACACCAATGTGACCTGGGACTCCTGGGATTAACCTTCTGAATGTGCCAAACAGGGTTGGCCCTGGGAGGTGCAGTGCCCCGGGCAAATTGCCCTCTGTGGGGACACTGGGGGGGGGCGGTTGGCCCAGGGGAGGGGCAGGCCCCTGCACCGGAGGTCCCATGCCAGGGACCAGGCAAGCTGGTGAAAAGCGGTGGCACGGTTCAGCACTGCCGATCCCTCCTCCCCATGCTGCTTTCCACTCTGTGCTGGAGCAGTGCGCAGGGGGCGGGGGTGACCAGAAGAGCTGAACTGGGCTGCAGCTTTTTGCTGGCTGGCCTGGTCCCTGGCACAGGGGGCAGCGGTGCAGCTGCACGGGGTCCCCTGAAGTGCGGCGCCCTGGTTGGCTGCCCTGCTTGCCCTACCCTAGAGACAGCCCTGGTGCGAAACTCAGGGCAAGCTGCAAAACCAGGGGCCAAACCCCCAAACCAATGATGGGTGGTACTTAAACCAATCTCCCAGTCACTAACAAAAGATGCTTCTGAGTCCCTGCTCTGGTCATCACCAAACATAACAAAATAGAAACATCCCCCTTATTGCACATCAGTTCCTATGGTCCCCTCTAGCCACTGGGTCTCTTAGAGAAATAGAAGAGTTCAGGCCACTGCACCCTGGCCACCCCAGGACTGAATGGACCTGATCCAGGGCCTCAGAGCAAGGCAGCCTCTATTCAGCCCTGGGGTGACTTGGGGTGAAGTGGCCTGAACTCTTCAGAGAGGGCCACTGCAGAGCCCCACCCCTGCAAGCTGCATCTCCACAACAGCTGCTCTTCTCCCTCTCCATGGGGAGACATGGCTGGCAGGAGGTAGGTGGGGAGCATGGCTTCGTCCCCAGTGCAGTGCGGCCAGGGGGGCAGGTGGGTGGTGCAGCTTGTGGCCCCCCCACTCCCCCACAAGAGCATGGTTCAGTGAAGTAGGCAACTGCTATGAGGCCCCTTACCTCCTACTTACCTACCTCAAAAGCCACTTCTGCATAAATGCCACCCCCCCCCCCAAGATTGTGTTCTGCAATTTATTAGGCAGTTCCCAGGCCTGACTGCCATTTGAGATCACGGTTTGAGTTCGTTGCTGGAGTTCGCAAGTCCTGGTGGCTACCTGGCCAGGGACGAGCAGGGTCTTTGTCAGGCACACAGCTGTGCACCGACACTCTTGGATGCTGTGCAAAACATTGCTCAAAGCTATGCAGTCCTACCCATCCTTTATGTCTCTTTGCCCATGGATGTTATGTCCACATGGCCTCAGGGTACTGTATGACCATGAGTCATCAGTTAATGGCAGATGTGACTTTGATCTTGCTCTTGATGGGGACTTTTGTCCCTTTCTTGCTAGGGTGGATTCTTCTTGCTTTTGCAGGGTTTGCCTCTGTTGTTCTTCAGCCATTAAGGTGGTGCCAGCAATTTATTCTCAGGACACATTGGTGGTTGGAAACAGATCCCATCACACATGCACCCTTCATCCACACATCCAGACTAGGTTCACGCATCTACTCAAAGTTTCAGTAAAACTTAGGCTGAACAATGCAACATGAAGTAAACAATTCAAAATGGAGTTTTGGTTACAATATGGTGTTGCAAGCAGGGCTGGATTACCATATGGGACCACAGGGCCTGGGCACAGGGTCCCACCACAGTGTGGGAGCCCCTCTGCCCTGCCAGCAGCCTGGCACTGTGAAGGGGAGTGGGGTGTGACCTGGGCCTCCTGGGATAACCTTCTGAATGTGCCAAAATCAGGGCAAGCTGCAAAACCGGGGGCCAAACCCCTAAACCATTGATGGGTTGTACTTAAACCAGTCTCCCACTCACTAAGAAAACATGCTTCTGACTAACCACTCTGGTCATCTCCAAGCATAACAAAATAGAAACCGCCCCCTTACTGCACATCAGATCCTATAGTCCCCTCTAGCCACTGGGTCTCTTTAAGAAATAGGTTCTCCTGACCCCAAAGGGCCAGCCACATCACCCAGAACAATACAGGCCTGGGTCTTACCCAAAATACCACACTGCCAGCCTATCCTTTAGTAACTACAACTACAGGTTTAATATAAAAAGAAAACAAACAAAATATGAAAGGTGTTAAAGGGACAAAGTGAATCATATACATACAAGTGATTTAGAGTCCATAGAAAACAAATCCTTGAAAATCCTGTAGTTTGCAGGTTAGTCCCACTCCTCTGGTGTGCACCCAGCAGCAGCTGGGTGGGTCTCAGTCCTTTGTTCAGTCGCAGGAGAATAGCTCCAGAGGCACGTGTTGGTTGCAGACAGACTGAGGACTGAAGATTAAAGACAAAATGGAGATGGGTCCCCTGCCTTAGATCTTGGAGTCCTTGCCAGATCAAAATGGAGGTGGGCCACATGGTCATTATGGGTAACTGGTTGTCACGGAGAACCCAGAAAAGCCTCTTGGATCCCCTCTGCTCACAGCCCACCAGGACTCTGCTACGGTGGAGCTTTCTCCCATTCACCAGGGTCTCCACGCTACCTGTAGCCAGCTTCCCAAATCCAGGCCCAGAGGGTCCAATCCTTGCTCTGTCTGGTCTCCCTTGGGGAGGGGGGTTCCTCCCTCCACGAGGGTCCCAGCCATCCCAATCAGCAGTGACACTCAGCCAGTGTCACTGTCAGAGGGTTTATTAGCAATCCACTTTGCACAGCAGCTAGGACAGTTGGCTCTCAGATCAACCAGGAGGGCAGACAGTAAACCCCCAGGATGAGACCCGGAGGTCCTGCCCCTCCAACCTCCATCTTCCTTCTCCCCTCTCTCTCCTTTCTTCTCCTCCCTATCCAGCTGCCCTGCCCCTGGTCTAAACTGGCCACAACCTGTCACCCCCAGGGGGTCCAGGTAAGGTCGCACTAAAGCCTCTTCCCCCCTAGTGGTACCTATAGTTATCACACCCCTGTGTCCCATCACCAGAATACCATCACCAAAGAACAGGAACAGAAAAGAAGAACCACAGTAGCCCAAGAGGTTTTCTTACTTCATCACACTGGTCAAACCGGTTTCTTCTTGGGTCCATGGTAGCTGGGAGCCCCCTCCTGATGGGCTATTAACAGGACAATAGTTTGCAGACGCCCAGTCTGGGATTTCCTCAGCTAAAACAACTTGGAACACACATAAGAGAAATAATGTTCCTAATTTCTAATACAGGCATGATACCTGCATATAAATCATAAAATCATTCCTAGCAGATTACAGCCTTTCGATTGATATGAAACATGGCATATCATATGGATTATTGCAAACACAAAATATTAATACAAAAAATAATCATAACCAGTCCCCTAGACCCAGACAGCTTCACTCCCTTACTTACCTGGCTGGGATAAGGACTTCTCTCAGCACTGCAATATTATAAGTAAGGAAGAGTGGGAGCTGGGCGAGGTGGGTGGGGGAATGACTCCTGGAACTGTGGGTGATGGGTGGGTGGGCTATGGGCTGGATAGAACATGCACAGATGGGGATTTCACCTGTGATGAGGTTGAAGCTGCCTCCAGCCCAGAAGAAGCTAGAGAGGAGGGGCAGAGCTGGGGGCTAGACCACCCTCCCCTCCTCAGTCTCTGAAATGGCCACTGCTGCCCATCAGGGAAGAGAGGGGAAAAGTGTTTCCTGAATCCTCAAATGTGACTTTGCACCTTAAAAAAAACAATCATAAGCAGGTGTGACAGAGACCCCAGAAAAGCCTCTTGGATCCCCTCTGTCCACAGCCAGTCAGGTCTCTGCTACAGTGGAGTCTCCTCCCGTCCAGCACCCGGGTCTCCACGCTCCGTGCAGCCAGCTCCCAACTCCAGGCTCAGAGGGTCAGATCCTTGCTCTGTCTGGTCTCCCTTGGAGGGGGTTTCCTCCCTCCAGGAGGGTCCCAGCCGTCCCAATCAGCAGCGACTCTCAGCCAGTGTGGCAGTCAGAGGGTTTATTAGCAAACCAGTTCATACAGCAGCAAGGACAGTTGGTATCAGCATCATCAGAACAACCAGAAGTGAAACCCCCAGGGGATTAGGGCTACACCCCAGGGCAGGGTCCTGTCTCTTGGACCCTCCATTTCCCTCCTACCCTCCTTCCCCTTGGTCCTTTGTTCCCCTCCTCGCTCTGCCCACCTATCCGCCCCCTGGTCCAACCAGCTGAATCCAGTGTGACCAGCGGGGGGGGGGGGGTCCCAGGTACAGGCTCCCTAAACACTACCCCCCTGCCCCTAGTGGCTCTACCTCATATCACCCACCTGTGTTCCATCACCCGAATAGAAAAGAAAAGAGGGTCAACACCCATGTCTTCCCTTATTAACCTAGCAGAGGGTCCCGACTTCTCCACAGCAGGAGAAGAACTTTTTTACCAGTAGGAACCATCTATATCAGGGGTCTCAAAGATGTGGTGTGTGGGCCACATGCGGCCCCTAAAACTATTTCCTGTGGCCCGCTGTGACACAATTGTTACCAATATTTGCAATATCAATGTATGGAAAGGTTTCAGTGCTATGGCCCTCGGGCTACCATACTAATCCTCATGCAGCCCTCATGGTGATTGGCGTTTGAGACCCCCTGATCTATATTAATGCTGCCTCCCCTGCAAAAAGATAGAACAAAACTGACCCTGGAAAGCTCATCCTGAAGAGCAAGCACCATGCACAGGGCAAGAGCAGGGGATGAGGGGAGTAAGAGCAAAGCCTGAATTTGCATCCATCCGCCCATAAATACAGACCTCCCTCCTCCGGGCAGCTTGGGAGCAGCACCAGGACACCTCCTGCTCTGTGCAGCTGTGCTGGAGGGGGGGGCAGCGCAAATGTCAGTTTGGCCTCCATGTACCAGAGACCCCTGGTATCCATTGGACACCCATAATGCCTAGGTGAGCTGTGTGATGGGTCTGCTTTGCCCAAATGATTACTTGTGGCTAGTCTTATTAAGGTGCAGGGATAATAAAGGGTTGTTACCCTTGTTGGCTGATTCACAGGCACCAGGACTGTGCTTGGCCTTCCCTGATTGAAGGACTCACCCTCAACTGAACTGCCTATGATGCTGTCTGGGTCTAGGGAGCTGTTTATGATTATTTTTCATATTAATATTTCATATTTGCAATAATCTACATGTGATATGCCATGTTTGGTATCAATAGACAGGCTGTAATCTGCTAGGAATGATTATATGATTTACAAGTAGGTATCATATTTGTACTGGAAATTAGGAATCTTGTTTGTCTTATGTGTGTTCCAAGTTGTTTTAGCTGAGGCAATCCCAGACTGGGCATCTGCAAACTATTGTCCTGTTAATGGCCCATCAGGAGGGGGCTCCCAGCTACCATGGGCCCAAGAAGAAACTGGTTTGACCAGTTATCCAGACTGAGCATGTGGCCCAACTGCATTTTGATCTGGCAAGGACTCCAAGATAAAAGGCTGCGGACCCATCTCCATCTTGTCTTTAGTCTTCAGTCTGCAACCTGCAAACAACACTCTCCTCTGGAACTATCCTTCTGGGACTGACCAAAGGATTAAGATCCACCCAGGGGCTGGGTGCACGCCAGAAGAGTGGGACGAACCTGCAAACTACAGGATTTTCAAGGATTTGTTTTCTATGGACTCTAAATCATTTGTATGTATGTGATTCACTTTGACCCTTTAACATCTCTCATGTTGTGTTTCTTTTCCTTTTACATTAAACCTTTAGTTGTAGTTACTAAAGGATTGGCTGGCAGTGTGGTATTTTGGGTAAGATCCAAGCCTATGTTGTTCTGGGTGATGTGGCTGGTCCTTTGGGGTCAGGAGAACCTATTTCTTAAAGAGACCCAGTGGCTAGGTGGGGACCAGAGGAGCTGAGGCACACTAAAAGTGGCTGTTTCTATTTTGTTATGCTTGGTGATGACCAGAGTCGGGGAATCAGAAGCATGTTTTCTTACTGAGTGGGAGGGAGACTGGTTTAAGTACCACCCGTCAGTGGTTTGGGGCTTTTGTCCCTGGTTTTGCAGCTTGCCTTGATTTTGGCACATTCGTAAGGGTATCCCAGGAGGCCCAGATCACAGTGCTCTCATCACTCAAGGTGCCAGAGCCCAGGGGAAGAAGAGAGAGGTTCTGTACTTGGATTTGTGGGTGCTACTTTTAGAGGGTCTAGGACCCCCATCTGCTCTTTTTCTCTCAAGACGCACGGAGGGGGTGATTGGAATAAGTCACCCAATTGCACTGTTCTGTTCATTCCCTCTGAAGCATCTAATTCCACCAACTGTCTTGAGACAGGACACTGCATAGGAAAGCCACTAGTCTGACCCATTATGGCTGTTCTTACCTTCTTGATCATGTTAATCTATACGCAGAAGAAACACACAAGAGAAGGCATAAACAACAAGAATCCGCTGGCACTTTAAAGACTAATAATTTCTCTGGGCATAAGCTTTTGTGGGCTCCAACTCACTTTGTCAGCACCAAACCAGAAGTGAAAGCATGCTGTCAGAGAGACTTTTTGCGGTTGCAGGGTGTGGAAGGGAGATAAGCTCTACGAAGAGAAGAAGAGGAAGAGGGTGTCAGCACGTCAGCTCTGGGACCAGTGATCTGCTGATAGGAGTGTGCTCCCTAGAGCAGTGGCTGTCAAACTTTTCTCTTGGGACCCAGTTGAAAAAAATTATTTGTGATTGCAACCCAACATGGTCATAAATTTCACATGGCTTCACCCCCTTGGTGGAAGCAGCCACGGGAAAGTGGAAAAGATGGGCTCCATGGCAGCCAGATTCTTTTTATATTCTTTTTATATTGGGGGGGAGGGGAAGCAGCCTTGGGATATTTAAGAGGCTACCCGCCACTCTGGGCAGTCACGTTTTAGCAGAGCGGCTCACGTCCTTGTCAATTTCCCACGGCTGCTACTCCCTGGGTGGAAGCAGCTGTGGGAAACTTTAAAGGGGTGCAGGTAGCAGCGGGACGGCTAGCGTCATTTTAAACTCGCCCCCACAACTGCAGTGGCAGTTCTGCAACCCACTACCAATGGGTCTGTGACCCAGTTCTGGGTTGTGACCCATGGTTTGACGACCACTGCCCTAGAGCTTTCCACATTCTCCAATTCAGCATCTAGTCCCAGCTGAACCTAGTGGTGAAGTGGATGCAGAACTGCAGTTGCTGCAGCCCCTGAAGTGAAAGATCAGATGTGGCCCAAGCTTGGCAGCATCTAGTGAGTACAGTGCTCAGCTCGGCAACAGCTTACTTCTCCCCTGACTGGCCATGTGTGGACATAAAACAAATGTTGCTTTACAAAAAACAACTAATTTGCACTTTTGGAAAAAGGGACATCAACCATTATTCTCTGATAGAGAGTTGTTACAGAAGGGGGCTGAGGGCTCCACGTGTGATGTACCTCCACTAGCTCGGTCTGCAGTGTAGATCTGGGCTCAGTCCAGCTCTGTGCCCTCTTACAGCAGGTTACTGCTGCACCCAGTGACCAGAGAAACACAAACTGACTGGAATCAAACCTTGCCTTAATGCAGAAGCGAAATACTGAGGCTTGTTCTTGTGATGTTGGTCTCCACTACAGTAACTCCCTCTCCTATGGCATCCATTGTCCCTGGGTAAAACTCACCACAGGCACCATCTGCCCTCCTGCCTTTCACTCTTTGGTGGATCTCCCTGTAACCATCAGCAAAGCCACCGCTCCATCCTCCAGTCCCCCTCACACTCTCCTCTCCTGCGCTGCCTGAGGAAGTGCCAATACCACTGCCCATCACTGTCTCAGTGTTTCTCTTCACAGTGGATTCATCACTTGTCTTAGGAGAGTGCCAGTCTGGGGGGATACGTCTATCTGTGTTTTGCAGGATTTTTAGGTGAATCATAATCCCATAATGAGAGGCAGCATATTTAGAGCTGTGGAGGGAATTTTTGTTGAAAGAGCACTGAGGCAGAGGGAACCAGACAGACAAGTTTCTCTAGCACTGAAACAACCCTCTCATTTATCACTGTCACAACACCAATGCCCCTAGGTAAGCCCCAAACACCACATCTTTTACAGCTGTGCAAAGACTAGCTCTGGGGTGCTCTGGCTTCCCCGCAGCCAGGGCCAGTTCAAGCGTATAGGTAAACAAACGGTCATCTAGGGCAGTGGTTCCCAACCTTTTCTCTACCATGGCACACCTTGAGACCTTCACATTTTTTGAGGGACACCGCCATTAAAAAACTCATGAATGTTCACATTAACTTAAAGTACTTCTGAATATTTATGAACCATGGCACAGTGTTTCAGAAATTCTGCTACGTGAGGTAGTAGGGGTAGCAGAGCAGGGGTGGCAAAACAGGAGGTCAGGAGTCATGTGCAGTGGCAGGAGTGAGTCTGAAGAGCAGAGCAGGGCAGCGGAGGGGATTGGCAAAAGAGGACAAGGGCAGCCATGTGGGGAACAGCACAAGGGTGGCGAGAGGAGAGAGGAAGGGGGAACAAGAGTGGCTTTGTGGGGGGACAAGGGGAACCTGGGGAGCGGGAAGGCAGGGCAGGGGAGCATGGCGCAGCACCCACTTCCCCCTTCTCCACAATGGCTCCCTGCCACCCGGGGCAAATCCTCACCCCACTGCTGCTCCCTCCCACCCCAGTGGGTCCATCCTTCCCTCCCCAGCCCCCTGCTGCCTGTGATGGACCCTCCCATCACTGCAGGGGCCAGAACTAGCCCTCCAGCCCCCAGCTACACCCCCCACACAGTCACCCCACCCCACAGCTACACCCCCAACCAAACCGCCACCCCACAACCCCAGCTACACACCCTCTGCAACACATCCACTACTACCCACCTCTGCTACACACATGAACCTGCCCCACACAACGCACAGCAGCCCTCCCCTCCAAGCCCTTACCTGGGCTGTTTCCAGGCTGGCTGACAGGAGCTGCTTGGCGGTGCAGGGGGAGATTCACACACTCCCCACCTCCTCCAGCTCGCTACTGGCTGGGCTTAAGGTAGAGCCAGGTTTAAGGTGGAGCCACCTGAACAGTGCATTGGGGCTGCTCGTGCTATTTTTAGGGGGATCCCTGGGACTCCCCATTCTAGCGCCTTCCTCTTTTTATAGGAGACCAGAACGCTGCCTGCCTCAAACTAGGGGGCCCGGAACTGTGTTCCGGTGCCTTCCCCTTTACTTAACGCCTGCCTTTTCCCAGCCCTGCACAGCCTAGGTGGCTGGGCTGAGCAGGGAGGGATCTTTAACTCCAGCTCTTGGGCATGCTCACGACACACTTTGGGTGTTTCCGTGGCACACCAGTGTGCCTTGGCACACTGGTTGGGAACCACTGATCTAGGGTGCCAGACTTTAAATAGCACCAAATTTGACAGAACTGAATTCTGGCTTTCTTTCTGAGCAGATTGCAAACTGCCCTTACTTCATTCATCTTTCCCTCACTGATTACCCAGCATAATAAGCCATTAACAGCAACGACATTCTGATCTGCAGATCAGCTCTGGGGTTGCTGTTGTTCAGGGAGGAGGCTTTTAGATGCTAAGCAGGACAGCTAAACCAAGTCCTGTGGCATCTTTAAAAACTAACAAATTTATTTATTAAGGCTGGACTGCTTGCAACAGCAGAAAAAAGAAGCATTTCCCCTCTCCCTGTTCCCAGAACCAGGTTGCTGAAGCTATTAAGCCATTGGGCCAGGTGAATAAATTCCTTCCAGACAGATCCCAGTGGGCTAGTTACAAAGCTGTGTGTGTGTGTGTGTGTGTGTGTGTGTGTGTGTGTGTGTGTGTGT
>ML681984.1:832487-845118 GCA_007922195.1 Podocnemis expansa | reverse complement strand
TGTGTGTGTGTGTGTGTGTGTGTGTGTGTGTGTGTGTGTGTGTGTGTGTGTGTGGGTCTCCGTCCTTTGCTCAGCTGCAGAAGAATAGTTCCAGAGATGGGTGTTGATTAAAGACTCAAGACTGAAGACAAAATGGAGCCGGGGCTGCTGGCTTTTATCACTTCTGTCCTTCCTCATGCTGTGCAGAATCTTTGCAAAGGAAAATGGAGTTAAGTCACTTGAGCAAGTCTTAGTGGGTCAGCCAGTTTCTCCCTGGGCCTGCTGTACCTGGGAGCTTCGTTAATGGGCCATTAAGAGAAACAAAAACTTGTAGACATCCAGTCTGGGAATGCCTTGGAATCTAGTAACTTGGAACAGAAATAGAACAAGCCTATTCCTAACTTCTGACACAGCTATGACCCCTGCCCATAAACCATATAATCATTCCTAGCAGATTACAACCTTTCTTTTGGTACCAAACGTGGCATATCACATATGGATTATTGCACGTATGAAATATTAATATGAAAGATAATCATAAACAATCCCTTATGTCCAGACAGCCTCACACACTGGCTCTGGCCACAGCTGAGAGAGGGGGATAAGTCATTTCCCCCTGCCCACTGCTGAGGAAACCACGTGGGGGTGGTGATGACTCTGCTGGCCCCCACTGAGCCAAAGAAGTGTGTGGGCAGGCATAAGTCCTGGCTTCAGCCACCCTGGCTGGGGAAGTGATCTGGGCTCCAGCCCATTAGATCCTACTCCCTGCCCAGCCCAGTAACAGAACCAGCCACCTGGGTGTGTGGGGGGCTGCTTCTCTGTTGCCTTTGGGTTTGTACTGACATTTATGCACTCCTGCCAGGGTGCAGGAGAGGATGATCCCAAAACACACACTTGCTGGAGCTAAACAATAGCCTTAAATAGGAGACAGGTACAATTCAGAGCCCAGAATGATCATTCTGATCTTGCTCCTGCTTGGTGTAAAGCAGGAGGAGTGAATCCACTAGTTTCAGGGCTGTGACAACAAGACCAAGCACATTGGGGCATCTCTGGGCTTGGGGGTGGGTCACACCATGAACTCATCATAGATTTTGAAGCAGCTTGGACCTGGAAATGTGAGGCAAGTGCCACTAGACATGAGTGGGATCTAGGATGTGCGTGACTAAATTCACTCTTCCACCCTCCTCACAGCCACGTCACAGATGTTCCACTTGGGAGCCCTCTACTCCTCTGCCACCATGACATACCAACAGAGCCCCCAGCCATCAGATGCTCTTTCAGGTGACACAGACCTCAGCTTAAGAAGCAAGGAGTCCTGTGGCACTTAAAGATTAACAGATTTATTATCGCATGGGCTTTCATGGGAGAAAATCCCACTTTGTCAGAGAGCATCTGACAAAGTGGGAGTTACTCCTATGAAACTCATGCAGTAAATAAATGTGTTAGTCTTTAAGTGCCACAGGACTCTTTACTTCTTTTGTTCAACTAAACTAACATGGCTGCACCTTTGGAACGTGGCAAGACCTCAGCTTGGTTCTTGAGGTTAAGAGAGGAGAAGATGGAGAGAGAACCAAAGAACAGACCAAGGCCAGAGGATGGGGCTGGCTTTTGTCAGATTTCCTGGGTCCTATTTCCTGTTCTGGGTGGGGAGATATGTCTAGTGGTTAGCGCAGGGGGCCAGGCATCAGAGCTCCTGGGCTTTATTCCCTGCTCTGCCACTTATGCAAGGTATAATCTTATGGGGAGAGATTGAAGCACCTTCTGCGATATGTGCCTCAGTTTCCCTGCCTATTAAATGGAGATGCTACCTACATGGTGCAGAATGGGGAGAGGGAACTCCCAGTTCCCTGCTGGCTCTGTGCTAGACTCAGCCTGGGGAGAGGTGCGTCTGGAGCTTGGACCCGCTGCTGGCTCCATCTCTAGGCTGGGAGGGAGTCAGATTAGGCTGCTGGGTCCAGACATGGGCAGCCCCACTGGGATCTGTATGAAGGCTGCCCAGCCCTGCTGCTGCTGGCTTCATGGGCTCAGCATGGGGGGCGCTTCCTGGCCCCTCTGGGCCAAGGTCATTGGCTTCTTTCTAGAGTCTGAGGGGGTGGGAGGGTCTGCCTGGCCCCATGCTTTTGTGCTCCATGCCCAGCACAGAGGGAGGGTGCGTGTGTGTGGCTGGGTTGCACATGGTCTTGGACTTGGTGGGGGGCAGGCCTGAGGAGGGTGAGTTTGGGGGCCTGTGCCACAAATCTTTTTCCTGTGTGTAGCAATGCCTCTGTTGTGGATCTCAGTTGTGTATACAAATAACTAAAATATGTCACAGGATAGCTTCATACGAGCCGCCTGGGTTTGCTGGGTGGGTGCAGGGTCTGGCAGCTCAGTGATTCTCAGTCAGTGTTGGCCAGTGATACGGACAGGGCTGTCCCTTGGGGCATGAGCAGAGCCCAAGCTTAATCAGCTTGTGCTTTGATCCCTCCCCCACCAACCCACTGCCACAGCACTGGTGGAGGGTGCTGGGAGGGGACCTGCAGGCCCTGGGGGGGAGCAGAGCCCTGGGTAAAAAGCAGAGCCATAACCAGGGTGGGGCAAGCGGGACAAAGTGCCAGGCACTGAATTTTAGAAGGCACCCTGCCACAGGCAGGGCTGGAAACTGCAGCCGCAGCTGAAGTCCCTGCCTGGCCCTTAAGACACATTCCTCTCCAGGTGCCAGGAGGGACACTGTCTGGGTCTAGGGGATTGGTTATGATTAATTTTCATATTAATATTTCATATATGTGTGAGGCAGGCTTAGAAGCTCTGCCTAACAGCTTCTGAACTGACAAGGGGGAGAAACTAATCTGCATGGGTCCTGTATTAGCATGGATAGAAAGAGCACAATTAGCTGATTAGCATACTGAATACACTGGGGCAAAGTATGCTGGGTAATAGTATTTGGGGTTTCTTTTCTCACAAATCGTTCAATATCTGCAGTTCAACTAAAGGGAAATATGAAATACTGTCTTTGGGTAAACTGCTACGCTATTTGTTTCAAATCTGTCTGGGTTAGTTAAAGGGTAAAAGACACTCTTACTTAGAGAAAAGATTTGTAAGAAAGGCTTCTGCATATTTTAGCCTGAAAGACCCAAAAAATAAACAAATAACTAAATAAAAGTGGAAAATATGTGTTGTTTTAATGCTTGAGGCAGTATTTGTCTCCTTTCTTTTTGTGTTTTCTGTTTGTTATGGAAGTAGCTGAATAAATCAGCAGATAAAGATTAAGAGAGCTGATAATCATGGAGCTAGGGAGAATTCCTCCTCCCTCAGCTGAAAAGAAGCAATGGGGTGGAGCTGGTGAATAGTGAGAGCAGCCAGTGGTGAGCTGGGTGACACGAGGACTGGAGGGTAGCACTGGTGGACAGCGGGCGGAGCCAGCAGAGGTTAGAGTGGCCAGCGGTGAGCTGGGCAACACAGAGACCCGAGGGCAGTGCCAGCGGATAGCGGGTGGAGCTGAGAAACCTGTTCTAGAGGATCGAGTGAGTGACCGGTAGATGGCGTCGGTGGACAGCTGGCGTGAAGGACACTCCCTATGTACCTTAGGGTTGGTTGGGAGCCTAGTTAATACTGATTCTCCAGATCAGTGCCAGTTTTGCCATTAAGTTTGTATGTTGTGTTATGCGGCGTGGGTTACTGGGAACTTCGCTTTATACTAAGTTGCCTAGATTAGTGCAGATCTCTGTTATTGGCCTTTTGCATTTTTGTTTTACTGCTATTAAAAGCTCCATTTACTACACTCAGACTCATGCTTGCAAGTGGGGAAGTCTTACCCCTTTGGGTTGCCCAGGAAACAGTGCAGGATTCCCAGAAATCTGAGTGGGGGCTCAAGCCGGTTGGTGGTGCTACATTATTGGGAAACCTCTAGGTATAGAACCCAGCCCTTGTTCTGCCAGCCTGCCCTGGCAGAAGGGTTACATATGTAATAAACCATATATGATATGCCATGTTTGGCATCAATAGAAAGGCCGTAATCTGCTAAGAATGATTATATGATTTATAAGTAGGTATCATATTTTTATTAGAAATTAAGAATCTTATTTCTTCTTTGAGCACTGCTTGGATGCATTCAGTAATAGGTGTCTCCGTGCCGGAGCACCGGATCGGTCAGAAAACTTTTGTCCTAGCCTGTCAGGAAAGGGTAGGTGGCCATTGCCCCCCACGCCACCCAGTGGCTATATATACAGCTGCCTTCTAACCCGTCCCCAGTTTCATTTCTTCCACCTTGAGCATTGGATCTGGAATGTCCGCTCCTTGCGAATGCAAGTAGCCTGTCCATTGTCTATGAGTTTTTCGCCCGACTGGGAGCACCTTTTCGTGGATGTAGTTCCATCACAGGAGTCTTCCACTGTTGGGCTGGAACATCGCAGATCATCTAACATGCCAGGGTTCAACCCTGCTCCGAGTACAGCAAGGTCTTCCCCCGGGACAGTCCCCACGGGAAGTGCCTCCGATGCCTAGGCAAAGACCACCTGGTCTCAGCCTGTTCCCTATGTTTGTCCTTTAAACCTCAGATAATCAAGGAGAGGGAACAAAGGCGCCGTGCCTTAGCCTCTGAACAGTTTTGGCACTCTCCACCCAAGGCTTCAGATTCTCGCCCAGCGCCGAGACCTGGCTTGGCACCAGAGCCAGCATGGCAACATGCTGTCAGTGGCCATTGAAGAATGACCTCGGTACCAACCCCGGTACCTCAGCACCAACCCAGCGCCTTGGCACCTCCATGCCACTCGAGGTCACTCCCTGCACCGCAATCCCAGCATAGACTGGTACCGCCAGTGCTCACCCTGGCACTGATCACCATCACCTCCAATCCTCCCTCAGACACCCCAGTAGGGCCGGCTTTTTTCTCAGCAGAGCCACTGACGGTCCCGCTTCACCCAAGTGTTTGGGACCTAACATCTTCCTGGTGGCAGAACCCAAGCTCTACCGCCCCGGTGTCGGACACGGCGAGCCTCAAGTATAGGGTCCCCGAGTTGGACTTCCCCTCCCTTTCCGACCACCCAGTCCCTCCTAGGGACGTGGTACAAATGGTGCTAGGCCCAGTGAGCCTTCTAGTGCCCCTCTCCCTGCATCTAGGGAAGCCAGGGAACTGGATCTCCTGGGACGTAAGGTCTACTCCTCCTCAGCCTTCCAACTTCGGTTTGCAAATAATTAGGCCCTAACCAGCAGATGCTTGCTGGACGTGTGGGAATCGGTTGTGAAATTCAGACATTTGCTCCCGCCAGAGGCCAAAGAGGAGCATGATGCATTCCTAGAGGAGGGAAGAATAATTTCTCAGGACCTCCTCCTCTCAGTCTGGGATGCAGTAGATACAGCTGCCTGCACCATGGCCTCGGCTGTGACTATCCACTGAGCAGCCTGGCTTAGGGAAGCCAGGGTGCCCCCAGCTGTGCAGCAGGTGGTGCTTGACCTACCCTTCGGGGGTGACACTTTGTTTCCCCCCCCAAGATCCTAACTGTGGGGGGTACCGCACAGGACCCTAGGGGAGAGGTCAAATACCTCAGCCTCCTTCCATCGGGGGCTTTTCCTTCCCCCACATAAACTATATGGGGCGACAAACTGTCCCCCCCCACTTTTCTTCTCGATGACCCTGGGGCAGGGCCTCAACCCCTCCCCACCAGCCCCAGTTCAATTCTTGGGTGTTTTGGAGCCTCTTCCTCCCTTCCTTCACCTGCAAGGAAGGGATCCTATCCCAATTGACTGCCACCGTCATTGCCAAAACATCTGGCACATGACCATGACTTGAGTTCACCATCAGAGAGGGCAGCTGGTGCCCCTTCCTCCCTTCCTTTAGTGGGGGAACAGGGAGCTGACTGGGGCCAGCCCTGTGTCGATATCACGGACAGGGGTGAGTCAGCCTTTGGCCTTGCCCTCTGGTCTTAGAAGAGACACAGGCCACGTAAGCTAAGTCCCTCTCAGCCATCAAGACATCCACACTGAGGCCCAGTACCCAGATGATTCTTAGCCATTGCTACTCTTTGGGCTCTTATCGGAGAAAGGGAGCAAGAAAGCCCCCCCCCCCCTTCAGGTACTCCTTGACTGACAATTCCTCTGTTCTCGTAAGTGTTAAAGGCAGCCCTTGCTAAAGCCAAGGAGCAGATCACATAGTAGCTCCAGCCACGACTGCAGATACTCCCGGTATGCACAGACACATGTGCCCATCCGGACGCGTGGAACCCTCCCTGCCTACTACCGGCCTGTCCTTCATCAGGTAGGATCTATTCTTGTTCCTGGATTGGGGAGGGACACCTCCCCACTCTAACATACCAGTCGGTACACTTGGTTAAGTCAGTCCTGTTGGGTCCTCAGACATCTCTATGGTAGGGGAGACCCTCTGCCACCCCACCTGCTAGGTGGAAAAACAATGTTCATACTCTTTACAACAGGGTTTTAGGCCTGAGGGAAGGCCAAGGCAGAGCTGTCCAATCCCTGCCCTGCCCCTAACCCTCCCCCCACTGCCCAAGTGGGGGGGAAAAGAAAAAAAGCCCGATGGTAAACAACAACTTCTTCCCCTTCTTCGGGACACTCTCAGGTCTATCAGGACATCCAGGATTGGGAGTCCTTATCTAGGGCCCAGCCTGCCAAGGAAGCGGTGGTGAAACCCTCTCTCCCCCTGAAGTAACAACTTTTGTATACCCGACCTAGAATCTACCAGATCGTAGAGCTCATGGGAGAGGAGACAAGATCTCTTCCCCAAGCAGGTGAACAGTGGTGGAAGGGAACCCACCTTAGGCCTCCCATCCTAATGTCTAGCTAACTACGGCGTTAGCTTGCTGACAAGCTCCATGTGCAACACTGGGTTCTGCGCATGGCTGTCTCCCTACCGGGGTGTTCATAAGTGACTTACCCTGGGCCACCTTGCTACAATGATCATTCATATCTGGGCCTGGGGCATCGCTACCTGGGTGTCTGGTGAACTTATGCCTTCCTTGGGGGACCTGAGGCTGAAAACTGTTGGGTTATCTCCACATGATACCCTCGCCAAAGGCAATTGCCAAGGCCATTGATCTTCCTTCACTCACTTGAGGGAGCCCAGGTTAAAAAAAAGAAAGAGAAGAAGACCCAATTTCCGATGTGCCCTGAAATTTAGAGGTCTGTTCCCCCATGTGGGATGCCACCCTGGATAAGATTGCATGACAGGGGTAAATCACCCTCGTTGGATTCTCTAAAATCCAGGGTACTCTTGCCGAACCGTGGTTGACACTCCGGGAGTACTATACTTCCCGGGTAGTCGGGGAGGAGACTATTCCTTCCTCCTATAACCCATATCATTCAGAAAGGTAGTCCTCTCTTAACAAGCCCTTCTCTCCAGCGCACGTTTAGGTGCAGTGTAGTTGGGAGTCCTTGGGACAATATCATTTCTGGCAGTGCCCCCAGGCACATGAAGGTTTCAATCATGATAATTCTAACTCCATAAGCCCTTTGGTCTTCTTGACTAAGTGGCCAAGTGGTGGCATTGCATTCCATTGCCCCGCCCTCCTTTTCCCCCATCCTCCCCACCTCCGTTCTCCAGGCAGTCTTCCTGGTGTTGGAATCCTGAAAGAGAATATAAGGGTCAAGAGGACGGTCCTTTTCATGAGTTTTCATGCATACCAAGGTATTCATAGATACCAAAGTCAACAGCACTTCCTAAGGCCATCATGCCACCTCATAGGTGCTTAGTGGTCTGAAGTGCCCTTCCATTGGTAACCCTCCAGGGTCTTACACTATACACAGCTGGAAGCTTGCGCTGCATGCTCCTAGCCTAGGGACATCTGGTCCAATATGCCATGTGCTACTCATCGCACCACCACTAGCTTTCCTTCCTCATTTAACTAGCATGAAGTGTCTTTCCTTAGACCCTTCTCAACTGAACTCAGTAGTTCTTGTTCCCTTATGTTTGCTACATACTTTAATTCTTACACTCTTTGGGCATGTACCTTCGGGCCTCATCGTGGTCAGTTCAAGGGATAATGTTCAACCCTTTTATGGTTATTTGCATAGGCCACAGCCGTCATGGCCAGCCCTATAACCCTTTGGCTTCCGGCGCTTCTCTTGTAAGTTTATGCTGGAGGTCCCTATGGCCAGTCATTTACCTTCTGGCCCTCATACCTTATGCTATACCTCCAAGTAGAGCAACTAAATGCATTTCCTCCACGTTAGTCGTGTTGCATTGATTCAACTCCGATTTAAGGTGATGTTAGTCCGTTCAGCCTATGCACGCTTTGCCTCAGCTGGATTGGACCTACCCCCTGATTTGGTTTGGCCCCCACAGTCGTTGGTTCTCCATCTCCAGGCCAAGAGCCAGGGTCGTCTCTGGCTGGGAGAGGGACCCGGGGCACAGGCCTAGGCCCTGCTCCTGGCCGGCAGGCCAGAACCCCAGCCTACAGTCCCCGCCCCCTGGCAAGGGACAGCGCCAGGTGCTGCCACGCCACTGCAGCTGCGGGTAGCCACGCCCCACATCCCCGGCCGGGGACAGGGCCACTGTGGCTGCCGGCGGCTGGACCCCGGATCTCCAGCCCAAATGAGCTGGAGATCTGGGGCACTGGTGCTGGGATTCTTGGAACATGCCCCGGCATGCCCACCGCCAGTGACACCCCTGCCAAGAGCCTAGTTGGTCTCTTGGCTCCTGTTAGAACCTCGTTTGCTGGGCTTCTTCCCATCTGGGGTGGGTTTGCTGTGCTGTAGGCGGAAGAGCCAACTCCACCCGCCATCCGTCAGCATGGCTAGTAGCCACCTATTACTGAATGCATCCAAGCAGCGCTCGAAGAACGGTGGGTTACTCACCAGTAAACATCCTTCTTCGAGATGGGCTGCTCGGCTCCATTCAGGTCCCTTCCCTCCATCCCCGCATCTGGAGTTGGCAACTCCTAGGAACTGGGGAGGGATTGGGAGGCAGCCATATATATAGCCACTGGGTGGCATGGGGGGGTGGTGGCCATCTACCCTCTCCTGACAGGCTAGAACAAAAGTTTTCCAACCAATCCGGCGCTCCGGCACGGAGACACCAATTACTGAATGGATCCGAGCAGCCTATCTCGAAGAAAGACGGTTACTTGTGAGTAACCCACTGTTGTTTTATATGTCTTCCAAGCAATTTGTTCTTAAGACAAGCCCAGACTGGGTGTCTGCAAAACTATAGTTCCTCTTGATGGCCCCCATCCAGGAGGCTCCCAGCTAGCTGCAATGGGCCGAAGAGGAAACCTGTTCAACCAGTTACCCAGAGTGACCATGTGGCCCAACTCCATTTTGATCTGGCAAGGACTCTGAGATAACAGGCAGGGGACCCATCTCCTTTTTGTCTTTAGTCTTCAGTCTTCCTGCAACCGACACCATCCTCTAGAACTATTCTCGTGGGACTGAACAAAGGACTGAGACACACTCAGCTGCTGCTGCTGCTGCTGGGTGCACACCAGAGGAGTGGGACTAACCTGCAAACTACAGGATTTTCAAGGATTTGCTCTCTCTGAGCTTTAAATAATTTGTATGTATGTGTTTCACTTTGACCCTTTAACACCTCTCATATTCTGTTTGTTTTCTTTTTTTATATTAAATGTTTAGTTGTAGTTACAAAAGGATTGGCTGGCAGTGTGGTATTTTGTGTAAGGACCAAGTCTATGTTGCTCTGGGTGATGTGGCTGGCCCTTTGGGGTCAGGAGAACCTATTTCTTTAAGCGACCCAGTGGCTAAGTGGGGACCAGAGGAGCTGATGTGCAATAAAGAGAGTGTTTCTATTTTGTTATGCTTGCTGATGACCAGAGTGGGGAATCAGAAGCATGTTTTGTTACTGACTGGGAGACTGCTTTAAGTACCACCTGTGAATGGTCTGGGGGTTTGGCCTCTGGTTTTGCATCTTGCCCTAATTTTGGCACATTCAAAAGGTTATCCCAGGAGGCCTGGGTCACACCAGGCTGTGGCTGTGGGACTTAAAATATCCTGCCCTGCCCCCAAGCATGCTCAGATTCATGCTTGGGGGGAAAGGGACTGGGGAGAAGACTGTCTGTAGGCCAGTTCATCTCCAGGCCTGGGGAGTGTGCTGGCATGGCTGCAGACAGGTAAGGCAGCCCACCACCACTGCCAGCAGGCCACAGGGATCTGGGTCCGTCCCCAGCAGCTGCCTTTGGTGATGGATGGGGATGAATCTGGATTCTCTCGGTCTGCCGATGGTGGTAGGAGCTTCCTGCAACTCCTGACGGCAGCTGGGAACAAACTGGGGCCCAGGGGGGCATGTCTGTGGCTACTTGTCCCAGGCTCAAAAACTTGTTGTTACGGCTCTGGCCCAAGGCCACAGTCTGCAGCACTCCAGCCCCATCCGCAGGCTGGCCAGTGTGTGTCTGCTGTACTCCAGGGGTTGGGTCAGGGCTGGCTGGCAGGCTGTGTGCCCTCCACTGTGGCCCCCAGAGCCTGGAGCACTGTCACGTCTCTGCACTGGGGACCCTGTGGCAGGTACCAGCAGGATGGGCTCCAACATGCTGGGCCCTGGAAGCCACACCACATGTCAGCCAGCCCTGCCTTCCCCGGGGCAGACTAGTCAGCTTGGGGGTGTGGTGAGACCAACAGGGAGTGCAGGCTATGGCCCCAGGGCCCCAGTCCCCCCCCAGTGCTGGCCCACCCCCAGACTGGGCCTCTTAGACTAGTCCTGATTGCAGGTAAGGGATGTGCACTTCATGCACTATACAAGCCACAATTCCACTAGAAACCTGATCACTCTGGACTGTCGAATCAGTTCCATGTATGGGATTGCTTTAACCCTTAACCAGTTTTCTTACCGTTTCTTTCCTTTCATAATAACCCTTTAGTTACTAAGGGGGTGTCTGGCAGCATGGTATTTTGGGGAAAAAAACCAAACTCACATTGATCTGGAATGTGGCTGATCCCTCAAGGTCAGAAGAACCTTTTGGTGAAGAGCCGGGAGTTTTAAGTAACTTATCTCTTTACTAGACCCAATGGCTGACTCGGAATCAGAGACAGAAATGCAGGAAAGGAGCTGTTGATATTTTATTTTAGCTTCCTGATGTCCAGCGTGGGGAATCAGAAGCATTGTTTGCGCCTGGTGGGGAAGGCTGACCCCAGTGTTACCTGCCAGCACTGTTTGAATCTGCTTTCTGTTTGCAGCCTGCCATCCTCTTGCAGTTTTCAGATGCCTACTCCCGGCATGATCAGTCACACCCTTAAAGATTTGTTTGTTGATTAGAAAGGTGTTGTGACCAGTTCTAGATGCCAGTGATGAACAGACAAGCCTGACTCCTCCCCTGGCCAGGCAGACCCTCCTTTTCAAATAAACCAGCTGGTTTCTGCTCAGGAAGCTTTTGATTTTGACATCCCAGAGCTGGCTATTGCCAAACAGGGCTGTTGACACTGTCACGGTTGCATTACAGGAAATGCATGTTTTCAAGCAAAACACTGAGTCCCAAACTGCTGTCTCCTCTGCTTTTATCACTGTTTTCCCACTGTGAAAACTGGGCATCAGACACTTCAAAGGGGTAGGTGAGGCAAAACATCAAGGAGTAAGCAGTTGAATTGGCGGTTATACATTTTGTTAGAGCATATGAAGATATGCCAGGTGTGACCTGGGGCTCCTGGGATAACCTCCTGAATGTGCAAAAATCAGGGAAAGCTGCAAAACCAGGGGCCAAACCCACAAACCACTGACAGGTGGTGCTTAAAACAGTCTCCCAGTCAGGGGCATTGCTGGCTCCAGGCTTACGGGGCTCCAGCCCCGAGTCCCAGCACTAGAGCCCCACATCTGTGGTGGCAGCAGCTGCAGCGGTGGTGCATTTACAGTACTTGAGCCAAGAGTCCCAGTGCCTGAGCCCCTGGGTCTTTTCCCAGGCCAGGGGCGCTCCTGCTCGCAGTCAGCAACAAAACATGCCTCTGATTCCCCACTCTGGTCATCACCAAGCATAATATAATAGAAACAGCCCCCTTTATTGCACATCAGCTCCTCTGGTCCCCACTTAGTCACTGAATCTCTTAAAGAAATAGGTTTTCCTGACCCCAAAGGGCCAGCTGCATCACCCAGAACAACATAGGCTTTGGTCTTACCCTAAATACCACACTTCCAGCCAATCTCTTAATAACTACAACTAAAAGTTTAATATGAAAAGAAACAAACTATGAGAGATGTTAAAGGATCAAAGTGAATCACATACACACAAATGATTTAGAGTCTCATAAACGCAAGTCCTCGAGGAAGTTGTAGTTTGCAGTTTAGTCCAATTCCTCTGGTAGACACCCAGCACCTGGGTGGGTCTCAGTCCTTTGTTCAGTCCCAGAAGAATATTTCCAGAGGAGGATGTTGGTTGCAGACAGACTGAAGAGTGAAGACAAAATGGAGATGAGACCCCTGCCTTGTATCACCTTTAGTTTTCTCCATGCTCTCAGGGTCCTTGCCAAATCAAAATGGAGTTAAGTCACATGGTCAGCCTGGGTGACCCGACAAACAGGTTTCCTCCTAGTCCCACTGCAGCTGGGAGCTTTTAATGGGCAATTAAGATGACAATGGTTTTGCAGACACCCGGCCTGGGATTTCCTCATGATCAAACAGCTTGGAACACACCTAAAAACAAATAGATTTCGAATTTCTGATACAGGCATGATACCGTCATATGAATCATAGAATCATAGGGTTGGAAGGGACCCCACAAGGTCATCT
>ML681984.1:816276-832087 GCA_007922195.1 Podocnemis expansa | reverse complement strand
TGTGCTCCAGCCCTTTGATCATTTTGGTTGCCCTCCTCTGGACTCTTAGCAGATTGCAGCCTTTCTATTGATACCAAGCATGGGATATCACATATGGATTATTACTAATATGAAATATTAATGTGAAAGATAACCATAAACAGTCCCCCAGACAGCATCACGAACATGGCCAGACTAGAAAATGCAGTTTGAATCAGCATGTATGTGGACAGGACTTGATAGTTTGAGCTGGAGGAAGGGCACATGGGAAGTGTGGCAAGATGGCCCTCGAATAGGGCCAATGCCACACCCAATCCTATATAAGTAGGAAGTTGCTTCAACTTCCTGCCCATTGTGGCTGTCAAGAGGCACAGTGAGTAGGTCATGGACTGAGTCCAGCTCCTGCAGCTTGCCACTGAGGTGCTCTGCACCCACACAACCCTAACCAGTGCTCTGGTTGCCTTGAGCACGGTGTTCTTGGACCCTGGCAGCACAGAGGCAGGCACCAGCACTGCTGCTACACTGGCCCTGTCTGCTGCTGCAGCCACCCTGCTGCCCCCTGTTCCCTGTTGCTTCTGAGCATGTGAAACCAGCAGTGACCATGGCACTGCATCATCCTGACCACCTGAGATGATGACCAGTGGCAGCAAAACTTCCATGAGAAAACAGACATTCCCAGTGCTGGTCCATGAGCTCACCCCACAGCTGCAGTGAATGGACACCCTTCTCAGACCTGCCCTCCCCATGGACATGAGAGTGGCCATTGCCCTGTGGAAGATGGCCACCCCAGACACCTACCACTCAGTTGCACAGCAGTTCAGAATTGGCCTTTCCACCATGGGGGCTGCCCTCCTGCAGGTCATCAGGGCAGTTAATGAAGTCCTGCTAGCCCGTGTGGCAGGAACGTTGCTGGCCCTGGAAAAGACCCAGGGCATGGGCCCAGGCCACACCCCCTTTGTCTACATTCTGGCGCCTGGGCCTGATAATTCATCGGGCTCCTGCCGCCTCCAGCCTGGCCTCAGATCCCCGGCTGGTTTCACGGCCAGGAGAGGCAGGCACTGCCGCAGGTTTCCCAGCCTCAATGCCTGGCCGGGGCCGGGCCAGGCCAGGAGAGGCAGGCGCTGCGGAGGGCACTCCAGCCAGGGTCCCTGGTCTGGGACAGGGCCAGCCTGGACACTCAGGGCACTGGCGCCAAGACTCAGGGCACGTGCCCTGTGTGCCAAGTGCCAGTGACACCTCTGCCACCTGGTCAGTCCCAGCAACCTGCAGGACACCCTAGACAGACTGCACACCCTCAGATTTCCCAACTGCATGGACATCTTCAACGTGACTCATATCCCCATCTGAGCCCCACCACACCAAGCCACAGAGTACTGGAACTGCAAGGGCTACTACTCTGTGCTCTTGCAGGCCCTTGTTGATCACTGGGGCCTCTTCACAAACATCTATGTCAGCTGGCCAGAGAGGGCGCATGATACACCTGTGCAGAGGAACTCTGACCTCTACAGGTGAAGGCAGGCAGGGACCTGCCTCCTGAAAAAAAAAAAAAAGGAGTCATGTGGCACTTTAAGACTAACAGATTTATTTTTTGCATGAGCTTTCGTGGGAGAAAATCCCACTTCGTCAGATGCTTCGAAGATGGGTGAACTCACAGAATGGAATGAAAATAAATGCAAGGAGGTGTAAAACATAGGATCAGGTCATACAGTAACAGCAAATCAGAGCAGTTGTTAGGTTCAAACCATGGGAAGCCTAAAGTCAAATTACCTTTTGTAATGGGAAAAGAACCCAGAGTCTCGGTTCAGTCCTGCTTTCACAGAATTTAGTTTGCATATTAATTCAAGTTCAGCTGTTTCTCTTTGAATTCTTGATGTCCCAGCAACATCTCTGACGACAGTCGTTAACAGATCATTTATCGAGTGATTAGAAAGATGGAAGTGTTCAGCAAATGGTTTCTTTGTTTTGTGATTTCTGATATCAGCTCTATGTTCATTTATGCTTTTGCGCAGTGATCGTCCTGTTTGTCCAATATATAAGCTGTTGGGGCATTTCTTGCACATGATGGCATAGACCACATTAGTAGATGAGCAGGTAAATGAGCCTTTGATGGAGTAGCAGGCTTGATTAGGACCTATGATGGTGTCTGTTGTGCAGATATGTGGGCAGACTTGGCATCATGGTTTGTTGCAGGGGTACGTGCCTGCTTTAATGTTTCTGTTGTTAGATCTGTAGTTACTGCCATGGGGCTATGTTGCTGCTGCTCTGTGCAGCCTAATGGCAGCAAGCACCCTGGCCCTGCCCATCCCCACGCCTCCCACTCCCTGTCCTGTGAAAAGGGGGCCCCCAAGGTACGTGCAGCCGTGCTGTTTGGGTTGGATAGATTGTGGTGCCTGCAGTGGCAGGCAACACTGAGCCCAACACTGAGCTCCCATCACCAGAGGCCATGTGCCAAGGATCAGGGCTGCATATGATCTAACCTCTACATTGGCACTTCAGGTTCCCCCTGGCAATCTGCTCGCAGGCTCCCGCACTGCTTGACTCTGCTTCCCCAATGCCCCACGGCTCCCCTCTAGTCCACCCCATTGGATGGCCTCGGAGCCCCCCCCAAGTGGCAGGGACCCTGCCTGTCCCCTGTCCCTGTCCCCTCCGCCCTGCCTGCAGGTGCAGATTTGCCTGCATGGAGGACAGAGGGAAAACTTACCCACAGGCCCTGGCTTTGTCCTGTGGGATGTGCCCTTGCCGAGGTCCTCCTCTGTGGTGGGTTCCTCCTCCTCCTGCACCTCTGGTCTAGTGGGTGCCTCTTCAGTGGTGGGGAAGAGGTGAGGGCTGATGGCTGGAGGGTGAGCGGATGGTGGCCAAGCTGCTGGGCTGGTGAAGTTGATGTCGGCAGCTTCCCCCTCCTCTGGGATGGTCATGGTAGATGCCTCATAGCTGTCCACCATGCTGGCAGGCAGGCCAGATGGTTCCTTGCTGGGGAAGTGGTGCATCTCAGTGAAGTAAGGGCACGTGCCTTCCCACTCTGGCCCCCGGAGCCGCCTGCCCTCCTGGACCAAGGCATAGTCCTGCCGCAGGGACTTTAGCTTGATCTGGACCTGCTCCATGGTCTAGTGGTGCCTCCGGATGAAGAGAGCCTCGGCAATCTCAGTGTAAATGGCCCGGTTGCGGTGGGTTGCCTGCAACCAAGACAGGATGTCCTCTGTTCCACAGCTAGCCAGGAGACAGAGAACCTCCTCATGGCCCCAGATGGCCAACCTGCACCTGCCCTGGGTGCTGGCACCGGCCTCAGCCATGCCCACTGCCCTGCCATGTAGCTGTGGCTGCAGGGGCTGTCAGCAAGGGTAGGGAGGTGGCGCTGTGACCGCAAGCACTTCTGCTTCCTGGTGCCAAGGAGAAGGGCAAAACACAGTCAATTCATACTTGGCATTAGTTTGAATTGACATGGCTACACTTTCAATTTGAACTAACAGGTTCAAATTGACCACGCCTTTGAAGTGAAATGAGGTTTTACTACTTCGACGTTGGCTTTCATGAATTCGAACCAAGGGATTTCTTAGTTCAAATTCATGAAAGCGAGTGTGGCTATGCACTTAATTTAACTTGAATTGATGATGATCACTTCAAATTAAATTCTAAGGGTGGACATACCCCAAGATAATTACCTCTCAAACTAGTGATGATGTGAGATAATGACCTTGGCAAATAAAGCATTTTAAAAATCTTGGCCTACTTGGAAATATTTATGTAAGTTTCCCAGTCACAAATCTAGCATTTTGGATCAAAGGCTCTAAAACACAGTGAGATAATAAAATAGCTAGTCTTTGCTTTGATGCAGTGGGATCTTCTGCCACAAAAGGTCATGCGATAAACAAATCTGTTAGTCTTTAAGTGCCACGGGACTCTTTGCTTTAATGTGCGTGTGTCCCTTCTCCATACCTCACTCACTTTGTTGTGCTCCTTGTCTGTACGGGAGGAAGACCACTGTTCCCTTTAAGCTGCGCAGCCACATGGCCGCGCAGCCCGCCAAACCCCCCCGCGCAGGGAAGGCTGCCGGCCGCGCAGGGCTGGCAGCCAGAGGCCCTGCTCACAGCTCCTGTGGGGCAGGGAGTTATTAAAACTCCCACCCACAGAAGCTCTAACGGAGCATGCCCAGAATATCTGAGCATGCACCGTTAGTGCTTCTCTGGCCCAGGAGCTGTGGCAGGGCCATGCGAGGTAAGCGGGGGGGGGCCGCCAGGATCGGGCCCGCAGGAGGAGTGGCGGGCCACCAGGATCGGGTCCGCGAGGATCGGGCCCGTGCAGGGGGTGGGGGGCCCTGCGCAGCGAGCAACAGGAGTTGCTCAGCTGCCGGTGGGTCTTAGAGGGAACATTGAGGAAGACCCACAGTTCAGAGGTGTTTTCGCAAGAGTTCACCTTCCAAGAAAAGGGGGGACAAAGAGCACCTTGTTCTTTCCTCCAGCTGTTGGTCAGCTGTTCTTCGCTGTTTCACTCAATCACCTTTGTTGTGGATATAGTCTCCTCCACATTCTGTGTGACTTGACTTCTGTGATTTTAGGCCTCAATGGGGGAACTTACGTTGATGCAGGCTGGAAGTCTCTAGTCTCCACAAAGTATGGTTAATTTCTGACACTCCAGGTCTAAGCACTAGTACTTGTAGACCACCTGATTATCTGTGATTTTCAGGTATAATGGTCACTTAAAATAACAAAAGAGTCTGTACAGAGCCATACTAAGAACGATGCACTATTTGACCAGCCCAATATTTGTTAAAAGACAGAGCTGATTGCTAATCAGATACTGCTTGTAAGGAAGAGCCCACAACATCAAGCAAACACCTGTCCTATTTCCCCCCAGCTGACAAGCAATCTGACATGACTTAAAATTGTTAGTCTTTTCAATGCCACCAGACTCCTTGTTTGCTTTCCTTACTTCTTAGTGAGTTCAGTTCACTCCAGTCATTTCCAACCAATGACTAAATTTCTATACCACTATATTACTAGCTAGCTGATAAGTTGGGGGGGAGGGAGTTAGAAAATTCAGGGGAGAGTATAGGGGGTTGTTAGGGAAATCCCTGGACAACACCAAGCTGGGGGAAATGGTAAACATGCTGGAGGGCAGGGATAGGATTCAGGGAGACCTAGACAAATCAGAGCATTGGGCCAACCAAAATTTCATGAGGTTCAGTGAGGACAAATGCAAACACCTGAAATTAGGATGAAACAATACCATGTACTGCTACAGGCTGGGGACTGATTGGCTAACTAGCAGCACTATAGAAAAGGACATGGGGGTTATGGTAGATGGGAGGCTAGACACAAGTCAATAATGTGCTTTTGTTGCATAATAGGCCAATGACATATTGGACTGCATCAGTAAGAATGTTGCCAGCAGAGCGAGGGATGTGATTATTCCCCTCTACTCAGCACTGGTGAAGCCGCATCTGGAATACTGTGTCCAGTTTTGGGGTCCCCACTACAGAAAGGATGTTGACAAATCAGAAAGAGTCCAGGGACGGGCAACAAAAATGATTAGTGGGTTGGGGCACATGACTTGTGAGGACAGACTGAAGAAACTAGGCTTATTTAGTCTGCAGAAGAGAAGACTGAGGGGGGATTTGATAGCAACCTTCAATTACTTGATGGGGTGCTCCAAGGAGGAAGGAGCTAGGCTGTTCTCATTAGTAACAGAGGACAGAACAAGGAGCAATGGTTTCAAGCTGCAGCTGGGGAGGTTGAGGTTGGATATTAGGAAAACTTTCTCACTCGGAGGGTGGTGAAGCACTGGAATGGGTTACCTAGGGAGGTGGTGGAATCTCCATCTTTGGAGACATTTAAGACCCAGTTAGACAAATCCCTGGCTGGGATGATTTATTGGGAGTGGTCCTGCTTTTAGTAAAGGGTTGGACTAGATGACCTCATGAGGTCCCTTCCAACCCTCGGATTCAAGTCTTTGGAAGAATTTGGAGTTTGCAGTACTATCCAGTTCCTCTGAAAGAGATCCAAAACCTGGGTGGACCTCAGTCCTTTCTCCAGTCACAGAGGAAGAGATCTTAGAAAGTTACAACATTTCCACTGGTACCAAACATGGCCTAGCTCCTATGGTTTATTGCAGTTATGAAATATTAATATGAAAAAGTATCATAAATGTTTCCCCCAAAACCCAAACAGCATCACAGACATGGCACTGGATCAAAGAACCTGGGACTGAGGGTTCCAGCTGCAACCAGTTCAATTAACAGAAGTGGGGAAACCAGCCCCATGAGCCAGGCACCCTCCTGGTGGCACAGAGCTGGGCTGCCCATCAGAGAGCCACAGCCTTGCTTCACTTGCACCAGAGTCAGCCTCTCTGGGGCCAGGGCAGTGCATCATAGAATTGCAGTTTCCTGAACCAATCATCCAAAAGAGGAAGCTCCTGACCACTTACTAGGTTAAAAATGCATCTCTTTAAACAAATAAAGAACAAACACTGTAAGGAAGGTCAGTTCTCATAGGACTACAGCAGCCTTACCAAAAAACAAAACAAAACAAAACAAAAAAACCCCACAGCATTAGCTTTTATTTAAGATTTTGACACTTTGCTAAGGAAGCAGAAAGCTTTAGATTTACATGTGTCAAGGCTTTTTCCCCACACTGAGTGCAGAAGGTGGGGGCCTGCAACAGGCCTTAAAAGCCACTGGCCTTAAAGCCTGCTCTTAAAAGTCTCCAAGGCCTCCAATTCCTGGCCTTGGAGTGGTATCGCTGCCACCACCCAAATGCAAACAAACCTCTTGAGACCCAGGGAGGCGCACTTGGGAATTCCTCCCTGTGAGGTACTTGCAATCCTGTTTATTCCTCTCTCAGGAAAGTGACTGGACCCCAGCTGTGTATGAGCTGGAACTGGAACAGGGTTCCCTCTAGTAGCTGCCTGTGCAGTCTAAGGCACATGCACACAAACCTCTTGCCCTTCCAGGACGCAGAACCAGAACTTACTTAAAAGGTAAACTCTTTAATCAAAAGAACAGATAATAAACACAGAGAGTTGCTTCTCTGGGAATTAACTTAGGTAGTTACAGGGTAGTGGGGGGGGGTACATGTGCTCAGCACAGAGAAATCCAAAAACAAGCCAGAAACAAAGAAAATACCCTGACCATGTCTAAGTACACGTTCCCTGTTCTACTCACGCCTGGTCAGTAACAAATTTAACTTATCTTTGGTAAGGATGTTGCTGGATTCTTCCCCAGGTGCCTCTGGCCTCCTCCTGATCCTTCCAGGAGCTCTGCTGCATCCAAACAAGAACAAGCAAGGCTGCTGCTCCAATTAAAAAACCTGGGCTTTGTTCCTATTGGCTATCCTGGGACTCACTGACCAGATAGTTAACCCCTTCCTCCCCAAGGGTTACTAAAACATGTTACACAAAACAGGCTAACTTAAAAGAAAAGCCACCTGCTGTACAACACTTCTTCAAGCACTGGTCACAACATTCAGTTATAGGTGTCTATGTGCCGCAGCACCTGGTAGCTTGGAAAGTCTTTAGCCTTAACCTGTCAGGTCAGGGCATATGGCCAACGGCCCCTCCGTGCTGCGAGCACGGCTATATAGGTGACCCTGACACTCCCATCATTTTTTTTGCACCCTCAGTGATGGTTTCGGAACAGCCGAATCTTGTAAAAGCAAGTGCCTGACTTCCTCTTATTGGCTTGTAATTAGAATGCTGGGGTTTAAACTGTGCCCTGCAAAGCCTTCCCACTCAACGATCTCCACGAGAAATGCCTCATGTGCCTTGGTGACCAACACCAACTGCCCCCCTCCCCATTGTAAATAAAAAATACTGAACATTTAGATTTGGTTTCAGAGATTTATTTGGGTATGGTTCAGGGGGTGGGTGAGTGGTGATTGTCTGTGGCAGGAGGAGGTATCGGGGGGTTGTTGCAGCAGGCCTGGCCCTCAGTGGTCCTCACTGAGGATCAAATCCTTAACTGCATCATGCACCACAATACATCTTGCTAGTGCATGCTCTCTTAGGGGCATGGCTTCAGGCTGATGGAGCTGCCTGCTGACGACCTCTGCTTCAGCCTCCCAGGTGGCAGGTACTGTCTGTCCCTGCAGCTCACAAAGATTGTGGAGGACCACGCCCACACTGATGACCTCCACAGCGGTGTCCTCTGAGAAGTGGAGGCGTGTGAGCAGGCACCTCCACCGGGCCTTCAGTCTCCCAAATGCCTGCTCTACCACCTGGTGGCAGTGGGTCAGGCGGTGGTTGAACAGCAGGCAGCCAGCATTGAGAGGCCCCTGTAGGGACACATGAGCAGGGGCGAAGGAGGTAAGCCGCATCAGCAAGTATGAGGACGGGCACCTCCACTTCCCCGACGGTGATGTTATGGGGGGGGAAGAAGGTGCCTGCCTCCATGCCCCGGTACATGGCGGAGTTCCACAGGATGCTGGCATCATGCGCCCTGCCTGTCCATCCAACGTAGCTGTTCTGGAACACACCCCTGTGGTCCACAAGGCCCTGAAGAATGATTGATTGATATCCCTTGCAGTTGCAGTACTCAGCTGCACAGCGCTCCGGAGCTTGCATGAGGATGTGGGTGGCATCTAGGACCCCAGTGCAGTTCGGGAACCCTAGGGCAGTGATGCCAGCGATGCTGTCCCGTAGCTCACCTGGGGTGATAAGGCATGGCTAAAGGACCTCATTGATGGTGCTGGTAACCTGCAGCAAAGCCTCGCTGATGGTGGTCCTGCCAACACTGAAGAGGTGTGCCACTGACCTATAGGACTTAGGAGTGGCCATCTTCCACAGTGCGATGGCCACTCTCTTGTCCATAGGGATGGCAGGTCTCATTACAGTGTCTCTTCAATGCAGGAACAGGGCAAGCTCTTAGATCAGGTGGACGAAGGTCTCCCTGTTCATCCAGAAGTTCCTGTACCACTGCTCGTTGCTCCAGGTTCCCAGCACTACCCGCTCCCACCAGTCCCTGCTGGTCTACTGTGCCCAGATGCGCCAGGGCACACAGGTGGAGAGGGTAAGCAAGGCTGCTCTGAGACCCCGCAAAAGAATGTTAAGGGCCTCAGGCTCAGCGCTATCCTGGTCCAGGAACAATGTGTCCCAATGCTGGAGGCCACCCTGGAGAGTTGCAGAGGGCCTGGCTGCTGCACAATGATGGAATGGGAGCTGGGGAGCATCCATTGCCACTGCTCTTGCAGTCTGCTGCCAGCCAGAATGGACGGGAAGCTGAGGACAGTTCCTGCTTTTATATGATTGGCCAGGGGCATGGCCCTGCCAGGCAGCCATCTTGCCATACCTTCCATGGTGCCTCACCCCAGAATCAAACTAGCAAGTTCTGTGCCCAGCCATGCTATTTTGATTTGGGTTTTCTTGGTGTGGACCTGTTAAATTGGTTTACCTTAAAGTGTCTTAACAAGTTTTATTTTGCTTTCGTTAAACCACTTTAAGTTAAATCGGTTTAACCACCTAGGTGTGGACATAGCCAGGATTTTGAGGGAATGGTGGAAGAAAGGGTCTCAGCCTCCAGAGAGGTGCTGATGTCCACCTGGGATGTATCTGACACAGCTTTGTGTAACATGGCATCTGCCGTAACTATGCAGTGCTCTGCCTGGCTTCAGGGCTTGGGTCTGTCCCTGCAGATGCAGCTCATCGTTCAGGACCTACCATTCCTGACCTCTTTGCTGAGTCCACGGCCATAAAGCTGCATGGAAAGAAAGCTTCAAGAGCCACCCTCAGATCTCTGGGGATGTAAACGCTCCAATCCACCTGGCGCCCCTCAAAATCCCAACAACTGCTACAACAGCAACTGCAGCAGCTGAAACAGCAGGTCCAGATACAGGGCTCCTTCATCCAGTCCTACCAGTACCCCCAGCGCCCACTTGGGGATCTGGATAAGGACAAGTCTCACTCAGGTAAAGATTGCAAACCTCAAGCCTCTCAGTCTAGCAGGTGTGGGCAAGCTAGCTGTAGTGATATGCTTGTAGAAGGTTGTGAATTTAGAGACACTCCCTAGCATGGGCCAGTGTTGTGTAAATTAGGAGACGAGCCCCAGAGAAGATCTAACATGGCTGCTCCCAGGTACACACCTGGATACCTGTCTGTATGATTAAAGTTCTATTCCTTACTCATTCAGTAGCATCGTCTTTCATGAACCCTCAAGATCATTATGTAAGCGGGGGGATGGACCCGCTCTTGTGAGGAACTTCCCAGGCTTTGTATACCACCCCGGTGAAGGTGGGTAGCAAAAGGATCCAAGTCCCTGCTCCCACTTCCTTTACCCCAAGGCCTGCCTGACCTCAAAGGCTCCCCTCCCAATCTCCTGTTTGGAGGAGTCTCTGTAACCCCGACAAGGCTGGGCCCCAGGATTCCTGGGGCTCGACCCCCACTCTTATCATGGTCTCTCAGGACAGGGCTAGGGTGTCCCCGCTCCGGGGTGCTGACCACACTGACCACTCTTCTGGCCCACCAGTTACTATAGACACTATATACAATTTATTTAAGCATACAGAAATAAAAAGAATAACCCAATAAGAAAATAGAAAAAAGTGGAAAAAGGTGAACAATAAACCCCCAGCACCGCCGCCTGGCGTGGGAGCACTACAAACAGAGTCTCTGGGGCCTGAGGAACAGTCTCACCGTCTGTCCTCCACGTTGCAAGCCCTCTGCCCAGGCCTGGCTGCGACTGGATGATCCAGGGGGCCAGATGCAGGCTCCAGCTGTGGCCACACGTCCCCAAGCTCCAGGGGCAGGGCCCTTCTTCCCAGCGTCAGCCCCCCTTCACTGCTCCCCAGCTGCTCCCCACACCCGGCTCCAGATGGCTGCAACTCCAGCTCCCAGCTGCTGCTCGGGTTCAGTGGGGCTCCTCTGGCCCTCCTGCTGTGGGGCTGCACAGATGAGCTCAGCACCTTGGGCTCCTTCTCTGGCCTCCTGCCCCAGCTTCAGGCACCTCTGGCTCTGTCACTGCCTCCAGCTCTGCTCTGCTCAGCTCCACTTGGCTCTCTGCTGGTCCAGCTGCTGTGGGTCTGCTCTGCCCAAATCAGCTCAGCCTGGCCTCCCTTCCTGGGCCCTCTGGCTCCCAGCTGCTGGCTGCTTAGTGCTTCCTCCTTAGCTCGGCCCCACACACACACACACTGGCTTGCCCAGGCATGTCCAGCCTGCAGTTTCAGCTCAGGGGCAGGGGAGCACTTTCAATCAATCAGGCCATCCTGGGACACTGGCCTCTCCCACTGGCCCTGGGGCTTTGTGTTTTAGAGTCCTGCTTCCAAGCGGGAGTGGCCAATCAAAAGGCCCATTCACTCTCAGTAAGGGGCTATCAGTCCCCTTACATTTACATGGTGTCAGAAGATGGTGACTGAGTTTGGAAACTAAAAAGACTTGGAGGAAAATTCCTGCATTTGCACCTGAAAACAGCAAAACATCAGGGATCTCTGAAAAAAAAAAGAAAGCCTTGAGCAAGTAAGTGTAAGCTCTAAACATGGATGTTTTACAGGCTCCTTCACCTCTCCAAATGTCTGGTAATGTTACAGAAAACTGGCTGAAGTTTAAGCAGCGATTTCTGTTGTATTTCTCTGCCGTCGGAGCGCAGAACAAAGATGAAAACCAGAAATCATCTATATTCTTGCATGTTGTTGGGGAGGAGGCACGGGATGTATATAATAACTTTGAATTTCAAGATGCTGAAAGCATGAATTTAAACACTATACTGACTAAGTTTGAGGAATATTGCTTGCCAAAAATGAATGTGACTTTTGAGAGGCATAGATTTTTTACATGCATGCAAAAAATGGATAACACCATAGACCAATATGTTACAGAATTAAGGAAACTCAGTAAAAGCTGTAACTTTGGTGGCTTGGCAGAGTCTCTGATCAAAGACAGACTCATTTGTGGCATTACAGACAATGGATTAAGAGAGAGACTGCTCAGAGAGGGAGAGATCTCTTTGAATGAAACCCTTCAAATATGTAGGGCCACTGACATGGTAAAAACACAAGTAAAAGAGCTGAATTCACCAGAAGGGACAGTGCATTCACTTAGACAAGCAGCATGTAGCCAGAGTGGTTCAAATCACAATGTGAAACCAGCCCCTGCTATCAGGAAGACTGAGTCCAGACAGTCTTGTGACAAGTGTGGATCACAGCATGGTCCCAAACAGTGTTTTGCCTGTGGGAAACTCTGTCATAACTATGGGAAACTTAATCATTTTGCAAACTGCTGCAGATCCCAAAGGCACAAAAATCAAGTCCATTTAGTTACTGACAGTGAGACTGAGGAGTGCTTTGTAGATGTACTGGGATCAAGCAAACCTAGTGAAAGGGACTGGATACTGCTTCTGTCAGTGAATGGAACAGTCATTCCACTGAAACTAGACACAGGAGCTCAGGTTAATATTCCGTCTACATGAGATTATGAGAGACTGAGAATAAGACCCAAGCTGGGACCAACAAACATAAAAGTAACTGGGTATTCTGGAACAAATAGACCTGTGCAGGGACGCTGCTTCGCTAGTGTTAACCATAAGAACACAATGTACAGGCTACCTTTCACTGTAGTGCCATAGGAGGTGACACCAATTTTGGGCCTAGCCACCTGTGAGAAACTGAATGTGGTAAAAAGGGTGCTTTCACTACAGGATAGGGGTGCATCTGGCTATGAGGCACTCCTTGAAGAATATCAGGACCTGTTTCAGGGACTGGGTTGCTTGCAAGATGAACATACAATCCGCATAAACAAGCAGATCCCTCCAGTTATTCATCCATGTGGAAAGGTGCCATTTGCATGCCATGATAAACTCAAGGCTGAGCTTGAAAGGATGGAAGCAATGCAAGTGATACAAAAAATAGAGGAGCCAACGGAATGGGTGAGCTCCCTAGTTATAATGCAAACAAGTACTGGCCAGCTACGCATATGCTTAGATCCCAGAGACCTCAACAGAGCTATACAAAGAGAACATTTCAAACTACCAACTAGAGAAGAGATTATGGCTCAGTCTGCAAATGCTCAACATTTCAGTAAGTTGGATTCATCCTCTGGATTTTGGCAGCTAAAATTAACAGAGGAAAGCTCGAAATTATGCACATTTAATACTTCTTTCGGAAGATACAGATTTTTACGCTTACCCTTTGGCATAGCTTTAGCACCAGAGGTGTATCACAAAACTGTACACGTGATCTATGAACATGTTAGCAGTGTGGACACCTCCATGGATGACATCATCATCATCTGGGGCTCTACAAAAGAGGAGCATGACTGTCGGCTTCGGCAAGTGTTAGATGCAACTAGAGCCGCAAACCTCAAACTAAATAAGGACAAATGTGTGTTAGGAGTTAGAGAACTGACTTTTATAGGGGACATTGTTTCCCGTGAAGGTGTAAAACTGGATAAGAGGAAGATTTCAGCCATTGAAATGATGCCACATCCCCAGTCAAAGAAAGATGTGCAACGGTTCCTGGGAATGTTTAACTATATTGGAAAATTCATACCCAATCTTTCTGCCAAGGTGGCACCATTGAGACAACTCCTACAGGACAAAAATGAATGGTGCTGGGATGCTGCACATGAGGAATCATGGAGAAGTTTAAAACAAGACTTGATGCAGAAACCAGTATTGAATTTTTTTGCTCCAGAGAAGCCCATTAAAATTTCAGCGGATGTATCACAGTCTGGGTTGGGTGCCATGACTTTACAAAACCATGAAGATTGCTGGCAACCTGTGGCATATGCATCCAAATCACTGACTGATGCAGAGACTAGATATGCACAGATTGAGAAGGAGCTTTTAGGAATCTTGTTTGCCTGTGAGAGATTCAATCAGTATATTTATAGTCAGAGAGTAGAAGTTGAAACAGATCACACCGCCTTAATTGCATTATTTAACAAACCACTAAATGACTGTACCTTAAGGATTCAAAGAATGATGACCAAATTGCAGAAATACAATTTACTGGTGACCTACACACCAGGCAAATTTATGTTCACAGCAGATGCACTTTCCAGAGCAGTAGCACCCATGGTACCTGAAAAGACACTGGAAACAGAAGTGCAAGCCTATGTAGATATGAGGAAGTGAGATCTGCTCCCATGAAAGCTCATGCAAAAAATAAATCTGTTAGTCTTAAAGTGCCACACAACTCCTTGTTTTTTCACTGGACTAGACTAACACGGCTATCCCTTTTAATAATGACCATGACATGGTTGAGTTCAGGATGCTGATTAAATGAAGGAAGGAAAGAAGCAAAACACAAACCCTGGACTTCAAAAAAGCAGATTTTGGCTCCCTCAGGGAACTGATGGGCAGGATCCCTTGGGAAGCTAATCTAAAGGGGAAAGGAGTCCAGAGAGTTGGTTATATTTTAAAGAAACCCTGCTAAGGGCACAGGAAGTTGCCATTCCAATTAGGAGAAAGAACAAACATGTGAGGCAGCCAGAATGGCTTAGCAGAGAACTCTGCTCTGAGCTTAAACATAAAAAGGAAGCTTACAGGAAGTGGAAGCTTGGTCAGATGACCAAGGAGGCATATAAAGATATTGCTAGGTACTGCAGGGATAAAATCAGAAAAGCCAAAGGACAAATGGAGCTGCAGCTAGCAAGGGATGTAAAGGATAACAAGAAGGGGTTCTACAAGTATGTTAATAACAAGAAGAGGATCAGGGATGGTGTAGGTCCCTTACTGAATGAGGCAGGCATCCTCATGACAAAGGATGAGGGAAAAGCTGAAGTGCTCAATGCTTTTTTGCTTCAGTTTTCACAGGCAGGGTCAGCTCCCAGCCCACTACCATGGGTATGACAGATTGGAGAGAAGAAGAGAGGCCCTTGGTGACAGAAGGTCAGGTTAGGGACTGCTTAAAGAAGCTGGATGTGCACAAGTCCATGGGGCCGGACGACCTGCATCCAAGGGTGCTGAGGGAATTGGCCGATGAGATAGCAGCACCGCTGGCCAGTATCTTTCAAAACTCATGGAGAATGGGGGAGGTGCCAGAGGATTGGAAAAAAGCAAATATAGTACCTATTGTCAAGAAAGGGAAAAAGGAGGATCCAGGGAATTACAGACCTGTCAGCCTCACCTCAATCCCTGGAAAAATTATGGAGCAGGTTCTCAAAAAATCCATCCTCAAACACTTAGAGGAAAATAAAGTGATCAGGAACAGTCAGCATGGCTTTACCAAGGGTAAATCATGCCTGACCAATCTCATTTCCTTCTATGATCAGATGACTGGTTTTCTGCATGCAGGAAGAACCATTGATGTCATATACCTTGATTTTAGCAAGGCTTTTGATACAGTTTCCCACAGCATTCTCATTGGCAAATTAAGGATGTATGGGTTGGATAGGTGGACTATAAGGTGGATAGAAAACTGGCTAGATCAACGGTTTCAGCGTGTAGGAATCAATGGTTCCATGTCTAGCTGGCAACCAGTCACGAGTGGTGTGCCCCAGGGGTCGGTCCTGGGGCCGGTTCTGTTCAACATTTTCATCAATGATCTGGATGATGGAATAGACTGCACTCTCAGTAAGTTTGCGGATGACACCAAGCTGGGGGAAACAGTAGACACGGAGGGCAAGGACAGGATTCAGGGAGACCTAGATAAATTGGAACAGTGGGCCAATAGAAATCTTATGAAGTTCAATAAGGACAAGTGTAAAATCCTGCACTTGGGACAGAAAAACCCCATGCACTGCTACAGGCTGGGGAACATTCAGCTAAGTAGCAGCAGTGTAGAAAAGGACCTGGGGGTCATGGTGGATGGGAAGCTAGATATGAGTCAGCAGTGTGTTCTTGTGGCCAAAAGGGCCAATGGCATACAGGGCTGCATCAAAAGAAGTATTACCAGCAGATCAAGGGATGTGATCA
>ML681984.1:781147-811276 GCA_007922195.1 Podocnemis expansa | reverse complement strand
CCCGCCTTTTTCCTTATTTTGAATTAACATTTTGTTAATTCGAAATATGTTGTTTCGAAATTAGCATTATTTCGATATACGGTTGTTGCGAAACAACCATATCGAAATAACTGGCTGTGTGAGAACACAGCCCTAGACTCCCACAGAGAGAGGGCCTTTGTGCCCCCCTCAAGATTTCAGTCCATCTGCACCATCATTGCAGAGCTGCAGGACTCCCAGATAACCACAGCCTGTTGCTGCTTACAGTTTCTCAGGCACATAGTGGCCTCCACCTCTGTGATATGGACGGCATGCCTGAAAATTAGGCCCCTTCAGGTCTGGTGTCCATGGTGTTCCACTCGCAGAGGAACCCTCTATCCAAGATACTGTCAGTTCCCCGGAACATCCTGGGGACAATAGAGATATGGAGGGATCCCCTAGTCGCCATGGGGGGGAATTCCCTTCCAAACCTCAATTCCTACTGTGACGCTGATCACTGACGCCTCGGATTCGGGGTGGGTAGCCCACATCTTGGGGGGCCTTTCCACCCAAGGACTTTGGTCTCCTGCAGACAGCCTCCTTCACATAAATGTGAAGGAGCTGCAGGCCACCAGATTGGCTTGCAAAATCTTTCTGGACAGGATACAGGGCAGGGTGGTCCAGGTCCTAACAGACAACACTGCAGTCAAGTTCAATACTAACTGGCAAGGGAGTATCTGCTCCCCAGCTTTCTGAAGGAAGGCATGCAGACTCTGGGAATTAGCCCTGAAGTACAATTTCACTCCGCTGGCAGCACACCTATTGGGAGTGGACAACAATCTAGCAGATTTGCCTGGCAGAAACCAACTAGCTCACAAGGAGTGGTCCCTCCACAATCTGGTGTTCTCCCACCTAATGGACAAGTGGGAAACACCCTGAGTGGACCTATTTGCAACACGACAAAACCACAAATGTCGGTACTTCTGCTCCCTCAGCAGTCGGGAGGAGGGTTCACTAACAGATGCCTTCCTCCTCAGCTGGTCGGGCCCTCTACTGGTATGCCTTCTCATTGGTCCCATTGGTACACGGTCCTTTTCAAGGCCAGCGTGGATGGAGCGAACATGATATTGATAGCTCTGAACTGGCCCAGGCAACACTGGTACTCCTACAGGACCTGTCCATAGACACTCCACTTCGCCTTCCCCTGCGGGCGGACCTCCTGACACAAGACTCGGGGTGCCTGTGGCACCTGAACCCCAGTCTCCCACATCTGACAGCTTGGAGACTCCTTGGCTGAGCAAGCAGGAAAGGCTCTGCTTGGACAGGGTCAAGAGGGTACTAGTCGATAATGGAAGGCTAGGACCACTTATACAGCCAAATGGAAACATTTCTCCTGCTGGGCTCGAGGTAAAGGGGTCAAGCCTGCAATAGCCCCCTTATCTGTTGGACCTTAGAGACAGTGACCTCTTCCTTTCCTCCCTGACAGTCCATTTAGCAATGATTTTGGCCCTCCACAAGAAGCTGGATGGTGTCCCTGTTTTCTCCCATTCCACATCCACTAGATTTTTGATGGGGTTTGAAAGACTCTTCCCCCAACCCCATGAGCCCATCCCTCAATGGGATCTTAATGTGGTGCTCCATGATCTAATGGAGTCTCCTTATGAACCTTTGGGCTCATGTACCTTACTGGTCTTTACCTGGAAGGTAACCTTTTTGGTGGCAATTTTCTCAGCTAGAAGGGTCGCTGAGTTGAAGGCCCTTTCCTCAGAACCCCCATATATGAGGTTCTTCCCTTGTAAAGTGGTGCTATGCCCCCATCCATCCTTGTTTCCTAAGGTAGTTTCCCCTTCCCACCTTAATCAGGACATTTGCTTGCCAGTATTCTTTCCAGACCCTCAGGTTATGGAGAACCAGAGGAGGTGGCATACTGTGGATGTGAAGAGAGCGCTCTTGACATATATTGAGTGCCCACGCCTGTTCCGTAGGACTTCCCAACTCCTTGCGGCTGTCACTGAATGCAAAACAGGTCTCCCAGTGTCCTCACAGTATATTTCCAGATAGATAGTAAACTGCTTCAAGGACTGCTACAGAAGGTTGAATATGCCCCTCCCAAAGACTGTCAGGGCTCATTCTACCAGGGCCCAGGATTCATCAACAGCTTTCCTCACCAAAGTCCCACTTCTGGAGATCTGCAAGGCAGCTACATAGTTGTCAGTGCATACCTTCACGACCCACTACGCTATCGTCCAACAGGCTAGAGAGGATGCCACACTGGGCAGAGCTGTACTCAGCGTGGGCAGACTGTAACTCCTCCCACCATCCTTGGGTATGGCTAGCAGTCACCTGTAATTGAATGATGTGAGCAGCGCTCGAAGAAGAATGGTGCTTTACTTACTAGTAATTGTCCTTCTTCAAGATGGGCTGCTCACATACATTCAGATCCCTCCCACCATCCCTGCTAACGGAGTTGGCAAAGGTATAAAGGACTGGGAGGGTCAGGGTCATGGTCACCTATATAGCCGCGGTCACGGCACAGAGGGAGCGTTGGCCGTGTGTCCTGACCTGACAGGCTAAGGCTAAAGACTTTCTGAGCTACTGTGTGTTGCGGCACATAGACACCTGTAACTGAATGTATGTGAGCAGCCCATCTCAAAGAAGGACAGTTACTGGTAAGTAACCCACCATTAGCAGAGACAAGAATGCAGTTTCTCCCCTGAGCCATTTTTCTTTCCCATGATTTTAAAACCCTAAATGCTGTCCATCCCAGGAAGGTTTGACAACTAAACTTAGAAAACCCCAATCCAAAGGAACACCCATGGAGATTTCTTTATTTTCAGAATGTCAGTGAGCATAGCAAACTCACTTCTTTTGTTTTCATTTTTGTAGCAAGAATTACGACACCACTTTTTACAGAAACACTTTGGCCTTTGTCTTAAAAACAGGTGAAAGGACCCTCATGGAGGCGATGTCAAAAATGGAATGAGGCAACTGACAAGTAATGTATTCTTATATCCTTTTATATTCCTTGGAAATCAGCCTTTATTAATATTAGCTGTGTGGAAGGAAGCCTTTTGACTTGAACTTTGTTACACTTGTTTCAAGACACTCTTTGTAAAGTGTGAAGATTTTGGGGGTTAACATTTCCAGGACATGTTTAGAAGAGAAGCTGTACTTTTGCAACTAAATGAAGTCAGTTTCCAAAGGGATAGCCGTGTTAGACTAGGCCAGCAAAAAAACCTAGGAGTCGTGTGGCGCTGTAAGACTAACAGATTTATTTTTCACATGAGCTTTCGTGGGAGAAAAATCCCACTTCGTCAGATGCTTCGAAGGTGGGTGAACTTACAGAATGGAATGTAAATAAACGCAAGGGGGTGTAAAACATAGGATCAGGTCATACAGTAACAGCAAATCAGAGCAGATTATGGATTCTTTTCCCATTACAAAAGGTAATTTGACTTCAGGCTTCCCAGGGTTTGAACCTAACAACTGCTCTGATTTGCTGTTACTGTATGACCTGATCCTATGTTTTACACCCCCTTGTGTTTATTTTCATTCCATTCTGTAAGTTCACCCATCTTCAAAGCATCTGAGGAAGTGGGATTTCCTCCCATGAAAGCTCATGCAAAAAATAAATCTGTTAGTCTTACAGTGCCACATGACTACATAAAGGACTAACATGAAGGCTGCTCCCTGACTTATTTGCAGATGCTGTTAAATTCTTTTGTTCCAAAAATAATTATGAACAAAGCTATGTCAGCAAGCTATTATATTGGATCCAAACATAATACTAAGGAAGTAGTGTGTTGCAATTTGTGTCACATGCACTTCTTGAGTTTGTTTCAGGGGCGTCGCTGGTGCCTGGCACCCGGGACCCATGCCCTGAATCCTGGCACCAGTGGCCTGGGTCCTGGTGGGGCCCCTGCCTCTCCTGGTCTCCGGCCGGATCCGGCCAGAGATCTGGGGCCCCGCTTCCAGCCCTTTCCAAGGCTGGGTGGCCCTGCGGCCGCGGCTGCTGCTCCCTGCCCTGTCCCTGGCCGGGGGCGCGGCCTGCACTCAGGGGCCTGGGCCTTGGCCGGTGCCCCAGCTCCTTCCCTGGGTCAGCAACGCCCCTGGTTTGTTTGAAATTAGAGCAGAAGCTTTCTGGGACAGGGACCATCTCTCTCTGTGTACATGCAGTGGAGACCTGATCCCGACTGGGGCCAAAAACACTCCCAGAGCACAATGGGTGTGTTTGTTATTTGCCATCTGGCTCTTTGTCATGCTATGCCGGAAAAGGCTGAGCAACTCTGCAAATACATGGCCCAAATCTGACCTTTAAAAACACAGGAAAACACAATGATAGAGAAACAGACAAGGAGTCCCGTGCCAGTTTTAAAGACTAGCAGATTGATTTATTGCATGAGCTTTGGTGGGAGAAAATAGCACTTTCTCAGATGTCTGAAAGTGGAGAAGTTACAGAATAGGAGGAAATAAAGGCAGGGGAGTGTAAGTCACAGGATGAGGTCAGACTGTAACAGCAAATCAAAGCAATTGTACAGATTCACACCATGTGGAAGAATGGTAGTGGATCCTAATGCCTTGCTGACTCACTTGGATTTTCAAGACTGAAAAGCATTGAGGCTTCCAGGTCTGCTGTTCATAGACCAGGGCCATCCCTGGGGTGGGCATTGGCCTGTGGGGGTCCTCCTGTCCCCCCAACACTGTGGGGAGTGGGCCAGGCCAGCCCAGAGGCTGGGCCCCACAATCCTGCCCCTCCCTGGTCCCACCACTCCACCCCTGGGGGAGAGCAGGCTGGCCCAGAGATCAGGCTCTGCTCTCCTGCCCGGCCTCTGGGCCGGCCATCCCTATCCCCAGGGTGGAAAAGCTGGCCCAGAGAAGCGGCCAGAGAGAGAAGCCCAACCTCTGGGCTGACCTCGTCTGCCCTGGGCCAGCTGTCCCACCCTGGGGGCGGGCAGGATAAGCCCAGATGCCAGGTTCTGCACTCGCGCCTCTGCCCCACTGCCTTCAGCTTCCTGCAGATGGCAGTGGTTGGGGAAGGGCACAGAGCAGCATTGGGGGGCAATGGGGAGGGCCCCCACACTGCCCTGCTCACAGCTGGAGGCCCAGAGAACGGCAAGGCCAAGGGCGGTCACACGTGCCCCCAACCACCCCAGGATGGCCCTGCATAGGCTGTAAGGTCAGAAGGGACCAATATAGTCATTTACCCTGAGAAACCCTCAGCCACCCACTCCTGTACTAAGCCTCTAAACTGGTGGTTCTCAATCTTTTGCAGGTGGTGACATGCTTGGTGGCAGATGGTGACCCTACAGGACTCACCAGTCCACTTACCCAGGCCAAATCCAGTCATTGCCCTGGCTTTTCTTGACACACTTACGATTGTGCAGTGACACAGTAATGTGTCCTTACACAGTGGGTGAGTACCATTGCTCTATATTACAACTGAGTGATTAAAGTCCTCAAATCATGGTTTAAAGATTTTAAAATGTACGGCATCCACCACCAAGTGAGCTGTGCCCCATACTACAGAGGAAGGTGAAAAACCCCCAAAGCCCTTCCCCATCTCCCATGGGGAAAAATACCTTCCCAATCCCAAATACAATGATCAGTAAGACCTGGAGCATGCGGGCAAGACTCTCCAGCCAGACACCAAAGAAAGAGTTTTCTGTAATAACTTAGAGCCCAGCCCATCCACCTCCTTTCTCATGCCCCTGGCACACCCGCCACCAGTTGTCAAAACTCAGTCAATTGCCAATTAGGCAGTCTCATCCCACCACCCCCTCCATAAATTTTGAGCTTAGTTTTGCAGGCAGTTATGTTTTTTGGCCACATAGCTCCCCTTGCCAGGCTATTCCAGAACTTTATTCTTCTGACAGTTAGAAACCTGCTTCTAATTTCAAACCTAAATTTCCTAATGGACAGGTTGTATCCATTTTTTCCTGTGGCCACGTTGGTGCTGTACGCAAATAATTCTTCTCCCTCCCTGGTATTTATCTCTCTGATGTATTTATAGAGCGCAGTCATCTCTCCCTCAACCTTCTTTTGGTTAGGCTAAACAGGCCAGCTCTTTAAGTTGCTTTTCATAAGGCAGGTTTTTAATTCCACAGACCATCGTTGTTGCCTTTCTCTTCACCCATTCCACTTTGAATTCATCCTTCATATACATAGGGGACCAGGACTGTACACAATATTCCAGATGGGGTCTCACCTGCACCTTGTATAACGGTACTAACACCTCCCTGTCTCTGCTGCAAATACCTCTCTGATGTATCCTAGGACCACATTAGTTCTTTTTCATGGCCACATAGCATTGGCAGCTCATAATCGTCCTGTGATCAACCAGTGCACCGAGGTCCTTCTCTTTTTCCATCACTTCCAGCTGATGAGCCCCTGAATGATAGGAAAAAGTCCTGTTATTTTTCCCTAAATGCATGACCTTGCACTTCCCATTATTAAATTTCATCCCATTCCTAATATTCCAGTTTACAAGGTTAGCCAGATTGTCCCATATGATATCCCGATCCTTGTCTGTTTTAATGTCCTCTGCAAACTTGATTAGCATGTACTTGATGTCTTCTTCAAACTTAATAAGCACATTCCCACTTTTAGTGCCATGGGCAGTAATACAAAGGGTAAATAAGATTGGTCCCAAGACCGATCCCTGAGAAATTCCTCTAGTAACTTCCCTCCAGGTTGACAGTACACTTTTCAGCATGACACACTGTAGTCTCCCCTTTAACCTGTTCCTTATCCACCTTTCTATTTTCATGTTGATTTACTTAGAAAATGAAAACACTAGCTGGATCTTATTCAGGAGGACAAGGCAATATGGCACATTTATTATAAGAAAACACAATTGATAACTACCTAGTGCCCATGCATACATACCTGCCACCCCCATCCCCAAGATTATGTTCTGCAGTTTATCAGGTAGTTACCAGTCCTGAAGGTCACTTGAGATCGTGGCTTGAGTTCATTGCTGGAGTTCGCAGCTCATTGTGGCTACCTTGGATGGTGTGCAGAACATTGCTCAAAGCTATGCAGTCCTATCCATCTTTTATGTCTCTTTGTCCATGGATGCTATGTCCACATGGTCTCAAGGTACTGTATGACCATGAATCATCATTTAAAAGCAGATGTTTCCAAAGGGACAGCCGTCTTAGTCTAGTCCAGCAAAAAAAACCAAGGAGTTTTGTGGCACTTAAAGACTAACAGATTTATTTTTCGCATGAGCTTTCATGTGAGAAAATCCCACTTCGTCAGATGCTTCGAAGATGGGTGAACTTACAGAATGCAATGAAAATAAATGCAAGGGAGTGTAAAACATAGGGTCAGATTTGCTGTTACTCTATGACCTGATCCTATGTTTTACGCTCCCTTGCATTTATTTTCATTCCATTCTGTAAATTCGCCCATCTTTGAAGCATCTGACAAAGGGGGATTTTCTCCCACAAAAGCTCATGCGAAAAATAAATTTGTTAGTCTTTAAGTGCCACACGGCTCCTAGTTTTTTTTAATAGCAGATGTGACTTTGATCTGTATTTGATGGTGCTTTTTGTCCCTTTCTTTCTAGGGTGGATTCTTCTTGCTTTTGCAGGATTTGTCTGCATTGTTCTTCAGCCATTAAAGTGGTGCCAGCAGTTTGATCTCAGGACAGGCTAGTGGTTGGAAACAGATCCCATCACATGCACACACCTCTCAGTCACACATCCAGGCTAGGTTCACACATCTAAACAAAGTTGCAGTAAAACTTAGGCTGAGCAACACAACATGAAGTAAATGTAAGGGGACTGATAGCCCCTTACTGAGAGTGAATGGGCCTTTTGATTGGCCACTCCCGCCTGGAAGCAGGACTCTAAAACACAAAGCCCCAGGGCCAGTGGGAGAGGCCAGTGTCCCAGCATGGCCTGATTGATTGAAAGTGCTCCCCTGCCCCTGAGCTGAAACTGCAGGCTGGACATGCCTGGGCAAGCCAGTGTGTGTGTGTGTGTGTGTGGGGCAGAGCTAAGGAGGAAGCACTAAGCAGCCAGCAGCTGGGAGCCAGAGGGCCCAGGAAGGGAGGCCAGGCTGAGCTGATTTGGGCAGAGCAGACCCACAGCAGCTGGACCAGCAGAGAGCCAAGTGGAGCTGAGCAGAGCAGAGCTGGAGGCAGTGACAGAGCCAGAGGTGCCTGAAGCTGGGGCAGGAGGCCGGAGAAGGAGCCCAAGGTGCTGAGCTCATCGGTGCAGCCCCACAGCAGGAGGGCCAGGGGAGCCCCACTGAACCCGAGCAGCAGCTGGGAGCCGGAGTTGCAGCCATCTGGAGCCGGGTGTGGTGAGCAGCTGGGGAGCAGTGAAGGGGGGCTGACGCTGGGAAGAAGGGCCCTGCCCCTGGAGCTTGGGGACGTGTGGCCACAGCCAAAGCCTGCATCTGGCCCCCTGGATCATCCAGTCGCAGCCAGGCCTGGGCAGAGGGCTTGCAACGTGGAGGACAGACTGTGAGACTGTTCCTCAGGCCCCAGAGACTCTGTTTGTAGTGCTCCCACGCCAGGCGGTGGCACTGGGGGTTTACTGTTCACCTTTTTCCACTTTTTTCTATTTTCTTATTGGGTTATTCTTTTTATTTCTGTATGCTTAAATAAATTGTATATAGTGTCTATAGTAACTGGTGGGCCAGAAGAGTGGTCAGTGTGGTCAGCACCCCGGAGTGGGGACACCCTAGCCCTGTCCTGAGAGACCACAATAAGAGTGGGGGTCGAGCCCCCAGAAATCCTGGGGCCCAGCCTTGTTGGGGTTACAGGGACTCCTCCAAACAGGAGATTGGGAGGGGAGCCTTTGAGGTCAGGCAGGCCTTGGGGTAAAGGAAGTGGGAGCAGGGACTTGGATCCTTTTGCTACCCACCTTCACCGGGGTGGTATACAAAGTCTGGGAAGTTCCCCACAAGAGCGGGTCCATCCCCCCGCTTACATAAACAATTCAAAATGAGTTTTGGTTACAATATGGCATTGCAGGCAGCGGTGGATTATTGCATGGGCCCACAGGGTCCGGGCAGAGGGTCTCACCACAATGCAGGGCCCCTCTGCCCTGCCAGCAACCGAGGACTGGGCAGGGGAGCTGGGCGTGCCAGCTTAGGCTGAGCTCTGAGCATCCACCCTGCCCCTGGGCTGGTCGATCTATCCCTTGGTGTGGGATGAGCCAGCCCGCAGCTTGAGCTCTGCCATTCTCACTTGGGCCCAGGGGGCAAGGTAGGCTGGCCATGGCCTGGCCAGTCAGCTATGAGTGGGAGGAGGATGAAGGGCTGACTGCTGTGCAAGAAGTATGGCTTTTGTTGTGGCCCAAAGCTGCACCAGAAGCCACACCACACATGGCAGTCGGCCCCCTGTCCCTCCAGGGCTGACCAGCCAGGCCATGGTTGGTCTCTGCCCCAGCTGGCAGTGTGAGAAGACCTCCACTGGGGAGGCCCAGGGTCCCTACAGCCCCTGATCCACCACGGGTTGCAAGCAAGCACTGAATTTTTATCAATGAATATTCTATGTCAGGGGTCAGCAAACCCCAGCACCAGTGCCAAAAATGACACGGGGACTGAGCCTGAGCAGCACGTGGTGCCACTCAGGCTCCCCTGCTGGGTCTTCTACTCCCAGAGCTGCGTGGCCAGGCAGCAAAAGCCACATGCCGCAGCAGCATTTCCCCAGTGGCCGCGCTGCCCCGCTGGGTCCAGCAGCAACAAAGAAGCCGCAGTGTGCAGCTCGCTGGCCCCTGCTGACCCCACCGCCTTCTGGGCAGGGCTGACGGGGAGCAGGGCAGGTCTATCTTTCAGCTTTTGGCTCGGACCCCAGAGCTGGACACTGCCCCTGGCAGAGTCGAGAGCTGGTCCCAGCTATGACCCTGAGGACGCCTGCCGGCAGAGATGGGAGCTGGCCACAGCCCTGAACCAGAGGCCTGGACCCGCCCCATTTTGGCCCCACCACCGGCACCAGCTGAGGGTGCAGTGGGCAGGGCTGGCATGGGGGCTGGCAAAGGTTGCTGACAGCTGTTCTGTGTAGAAATTTCTATCTGAAGCAGTTTGATGGTATAAATTCATCTTGAGGCCTGCAGTATGTATCCCAGTCTTTTCTAATTTGTCTAAATATTCCCTCTGTGGAACTATATCAAATGTCTTATTGAAAACTAGGTCCACCTCCTTCCCTTTGTCCAGAAAATCTGTTATCTTCTCAAACAAGAAGATCAGGTTGGTCTGACATGATCTACCTTTTGTAAAGTCATGTTGTATTTTATCCCAGTTACTGTTCACCTCAATACCTTCAAGATGTTTTCTCTCTCTAAATTCTTTCCAAGAACTTGCATGCCATTGAGGTCAAACTAACAGGTCTGTAGCTACCTGCATCACTTTTATTCCTTTTCTTCAACATAGGAACTATATTTGCAATTCTCTAGTCATAGGTACAACCTCCGAGTTTAGAGATTCATTACAAATCCTTGTTAATGGGCTGGCAATTTCATATGTCAGGTCCTGTTAGTGCTGCTAGATCAGATGGGCATAATTTCTATAATTTTTTCAATTTCACAGACTGGGGGATGAGCCTGTTATTGCACGGGACCCTGGCAGTCAGCTGCTTTGCCTGCTTCTCAGACTGCCTCTGCAGGCAGGGCTGAATTGATGCAGGGCTTCAGGGGCTGCAGTCCTACTCCCCAGCCTAAAGTGGATCCTGGTCTGCAGCCTCCTGTGGCCTTTGCATTGATCCCTCCCTCACCAACCCGCTCTGGCTGGCACAGCACTGGTGGTGCCTGCGGGGTGCTGCGAGGAGCTGTTCTGGTGCTGGGGCCAAAGGCCTCAGTCCGCAGCTCTCCTGTCCCATCCCCAGACTGGTAGGTGTGTGTCTCCTATGCTCCAGGGGTGGGGCTGGGGCTGTTTGGCGTGCGGTGTACTCTCAGCTGTAGCCCCCCAGCCCCTGGAGCACTGTCAGGCCTGTGCACTGGACCCCTGTGGGAGGTCCCAGCACGGCGGGCGACAGCACTCTGGGCCCTGGAAACCACACCAGGGGCAGCCAGCCCCACCTCCCTAGGGACAGACCAGACAGCCTGGGGTGGGGCAGGAGCATCAGGGAGTGCAGGCTCTACACTGGCTTAAGTCGACTTAATTAGGTTGATTTAAGAGTTAAGTCGACCTTAAGAGGTGGTGTTATTAAGTCAACTTAAGGAATGGATATTAGGAAAAACTTTTTTACCAGGAGAGTGGTGAAGTCTTGGAATGAGCTGCCGAGGGACGTGGTGGAGTCTCCATCTTTAGAGGTGTTTAAGGCCCGGCTGGACAAAACCCTGACTGGGATGGTTTAAGTGGGAGTGGTCCTGCCTCTGGCAGGGGGTTGGACTAGATGACCTATGAGGTCCCTTCCAACCCTATGATTCTATGATTCTAAGCACTGAAGTTGACTTAATAAAAGCCCAGTGTGGCACGGCAGTCTGTAAGTCAACTTAACATTGCCTAAGTCGACCTACTGCTTCAGTGTAGATACACCCTTAGTTACAAAAGGAGTGGCTGGCAGAATAGGATTTTGGGGAAGACTCAAACCCATATTGATGTGTAATGTGGCTGATCCCTCAGGGTCAGAAGAAACTTTTGTTAAGAGCCAGGAGTTTTAAGTAACTTATCTCTTTACTAGATCCAGTGGCTGCCTGGGAATCAGAGGCAGAAATGCAGGAAAGGGGCTGTTGATATTTTATTTTAGCTTCTTGACATCCAGCTTGGGGAATCAGAAGCATTGTTTGTGGCTGGTTGAGAAGGCTGGCTTCAGTGTCACCCACCAGCACTGTTAGAATCGGCTCTCTCTCTTGGAGTTTTCAGATGCCTACTCCAGGCATGATCAATCACACCCTTAAAGATTTGTTTGTTGATCAGGAGCACCCCTAACCTGGGAAAAAACCAAGGGCTCTGGTGCTGGGGCTCAGGGCTTGAGGCCAGTAAGCCCAGCACCAGGAACACCCCTGTTGTTAATTCTAAAGTTGTTGTGACCGGTTCCAGATGCCAGTAATAAACAGATAAACCTGACTCCTCCCCCAGCCAGGCCAACCCTCCTTTTCAAATAAACCAGCTGATTTCTGCTCAGGAGCCTTTCACTTTTCAAATGCCACGGCTGGCTAGCACCCAAAAGGGATGTTGATACTGTCACAGTTGAATTACAGGAAATGCACATTTTCAAGCAAACCCCTGAGTCCCAAGACTGCCGACTCCCCTGCTCTTATCACTGTTCTCCCACTGTGACAGTTGGGGGCCAGACACCCCAAAGGGAAAGGTGGGCTTCAATCTTACCCAAAATACCACACTGCCAGCCAATCCTTTAGTAACTACAACTAAAGATTTAATATACAAAGAAAACAATCAAAACATGAGACTTGTTAAGGAGTCAAAGTGAATCCCACACATACAATGATTTAAAGTCCATAGAAAACAAATCCTTGAAGTATCTGTAGTTTGCAGGTTAGTCCAACTCCTTTGATATGCACCCAGCGCTTCGGTGGGTCTCAGTCCTTTTCTCAGTCCCAGGAGAATAGTTCCAGAGGAGGACGTTGGTTGAAGACAGACTGAAGACTGAAGACTAAAGACAAGATGGAGCTGGGGCTTTAGCCTTTTATTACCCTTTGGCCCTCTCCATGTTCTCAGGGTCCTTGCCAATCAAAATGGAGTTGAGTCACATGGTCAGTCTGGGTGACTGGCTGAACAGGTTTTCTCCTAGGCCCACTTCAACTGGGAGTTCCCCCAGTGGGCCATCAGGTGGACATTGTGTTTTGCAGTCGCTCAGTCTGGGAATGCCTTAAAATCAAATCACTTAGAACACATAAAAACAATTAGATCTCTAATTTCTAATACAGGCGTGAGACCTGCATGTAAACCATATAATCATTCTTAGCATATTACAGCCTTTCTATTGACACCAAACATGGTATATCACGTATGGATTATTGCAGATATAAAATATTAATAGGAAAAATAATCATAAACAGTCCCCTAGACACAGACAGCATCACACCTTGCTTAGCAGACAAACTGCTTTTCTCCACAATCTCAAGGCTAGAAACATTTTCTTCCTTGTCACAGAATCATAGAATTGGAAGGGACCTCATGAGGTCATCTAATCCAATCCCTTGCTAAAAGCAGGACCACTCCCACTAAATCATCCCAGCCAGGGTTTTGTCTAATTGGGTCTTAAAAGTTTCCAAAGATGAAGATTCCACCACCTTCCTAGGTAACCCATTTCAATGCTTCACCACCCTCCTAGTGAGAATGATTTTCCTAGTATCCAACCTCAACTGCCCAAGCTGCAGCTTGAAACTATTGCTTGTTGCTCTGAACAGCCTAGCTCCCTCTTCCTTTGAGCACCTCATCAAGTAGTTGAAGGCTGGTATCAAATCCCCCCCTCAGTCTTCTCTTCTGCAGACTAAATAGGTCTAGTTCCTTCAGTCTCTCCTCATAAGTCATGCGCGCCACCCTCCTAATAATTTTCATTGCTCTCCAATGGACTCTTTCTAATTTGTCCACATCCTTTCGGCAGTGGGAAGCCCAAACTGGACACACTATTCCAGATATGGCCTCATTGATGCCAAATAGAGGGGAATAATCACATTCCTCAAACTTCTGGCAGCGCTCCTACTGTTGCAGCCCACTATGCCATTGGCCCTTTTGGCAACAAGGGCACACTGTTGACACATATCCAGCTTCTCATCCACCATGACCCCGAGGTCCTTTTCTACAGGGCTGCTACTTAGCCAGTCAGTCCCCAGCCTATAGCAGTTTATGGGATTTTTCTATCTTAAGTGCAGGACTTTGCACTCGTCCTTGTTGAACCTCATGAGGTTTTGTTTGGCCCAATGCTCCAATATGTCCAGATCTCCCTGAATCCTATCTCAACTCTCCAGCATATCTACCATTCTCTCCAGCTTGGTGTCATCTGCAGACTTATTGAGAGTGCAAGCTACCCCATCATTCAGATCATTCATGAAGATGTTGAACAAAATCAGCTGCAGGACCAAGTACTGGGGCACTCAACGTGTTACTGGTTGCCAATTAGACATAGAGCTGTTGATCCCTATCTGCTGAGTGTGATGATCTAGCCAGCTTTCTATTCACCTTATGGTTCATTCATCCAAACCATACTTTCTTAAACTACCAACAACAATGCTGTGGGAAACAGTATCAAGAGCTTTGCCAAAGTCAAGGTATACCACATTGACAGCTATTTCTGCATCCACAAAGCTGTCATCTCATCATAGAAGGCAATCAGGTTGGTCAGGCAGGATTTACCCTTTGTGAATCCATGCTGACTGCTCCTGATCACACTGTGTGATGCTGTCCAGAGTTAGGAGATTATTTATAATTGTTTTTCATATTAACACTATTTCGTGTTTGCAGTCATTCATAGATGATGTGCCCTGTTTGGTACCAATTGAAAGGCTATAATCTGCTGGCAATGATTCTGTGGTTCATATGTGTGTGTCGTATCTGTATTAGAAGTTAGGAATAGGTTTGTTCTATTTGTGTTTTGAGTTATTAGATTCTGAGATACTCCCAGACTTCATGTCTACAAGCCATTGTCTCCATAATGGCCCATTAAGGAAGCTCCCAGGTACAGTGGGCCCAGGGAAATACCTGTTGAGCCCCTAGGACTTGCCCACATGGTTCAACTCCATTTTGATTTGCAAAGACCCTGCAAAGGAGAGGGAAGGCCAGAAATGATAAAAGGCAGCAGCCCCAGCTCCATTTTGCCTTCAGTCTCCAATCTACAACCAATACCCATCTCTGGAACTACTCCTCTGCAACTGCACAAAGGGTTTAGACCAGCCCAGGTATCGGGTGTCTACCAGAGGAATTAGACTAACCTTCAAATACAGATTTTTGAAGGATTTGCTTTTTATGGACTCTAAATAATTTGTATATAATTCACTTTGACCCTTGTATTGAGCAGGTAACGGGATCCGGCGAGATGACAACACCTGACTCAGGATGAAGCAGCTAAATAGATTTTTATTTATGCACTCACCATCACAATGCACAAGAGGAGAGCCATTTTCTGGGAAGGTGAGAGGCCCCACAGACCAGGAGACTTCACCTCATGGTGTCTGCCTCAGGCCTGGAGAGACTCTCACCCTCCCCTACAACCTTTCCATAATTATACCTTTTCAGCAAAAAGAAAAGGGGGGCAGCATAACAGCATAAATTGGCAAGCAAAATGGGTTCATAAGGTCAAGGTATGTGTTGGCAAAAGTATAAGCAAGGTATAGGAAGCAAGAGCAAAACATTGTTTGGTAGCAACTTGAGTACATACTTTGACAAGATACAGCAAAACATCTACTGGCACATAACTGGGGTTCATTAGTTCAACTTCCCATGGGAGTACCATGGTTCAGGCTGATCAGCCGTGTTAGCACCCTCAGCCTACCTAAGCTGCCGCGTTACAATGTCTTCTGGTGGTTCCCACTACAACCCTTAACATCTCTCATTTTCTTTTCTTTTAATAGAAGACCCTTCAGTTTAGTCACTAAAGGATTGGTTGGCAGAATGGTATTTTGGATAAGATCCAAGCCTCTGTTGTTCCTGGTCGTGTGGCTGATCCTTTGGGGTCAGCACAACCTTTTTCTTTAAGAAATGCAGCGGCTAGGTGGGGACCAGAGGATCTGATGTACACTAAAGGCGGCTGTTTCTAGTTCATTATGCTTCATGATAACCAGTGGTGGAATCAGAAGCATGTTTTGTTACTGACTGAGAGATTCATTTAAGTTCCACCTGTCAAGGTTTAGGGAGTTTGGCTCCTAGTTTTGTACATTCAGGAGTTTTATCCCAGGAGGCCCAGGTCACACCTGCTTTTTCTCCAAGTGTTTCAGAATGGATTCTTTGAGGACCTGCTCCATGACTTTTCCCAGGGATTGAGGTGAGGTTGATTTGTCTGTAGTTTCCCAGATACTACTTTTTCCCTTTCTTGAAGATACGCAATCTATTTGCATTTTTCCAATCATCCGGCACCTCTTCTGATAGCCACGAGTTTTCAAATACAATGGCCAGTGGCCAACTCTCTCTGGAACCTCAGATGCAATTTGTCTGGCCCCATAGACTTGTACACAACCAGCTTCTGTAAGTAATCCCTAACCCAAGCTTCCATCACCAAGGGGTGCTCTCCTTCTCCCCATTCTGCGTCGCCCAGTGTAGTAGCCTGGGAGCTGACCCTGCCTGTGAAGACTGAGGTAAAAAAAAGCATTGAGTACTTCAGCCTTTGCCACATCATCCATCACTAGCTTGCCTGCGCCATTCAGTAAGGAACCTGCACCATCCCTGATCCTCTCCTTGCTATCTATATACTTGTAGAACCCCTTCCTATTATCCTTCAGATCCTTTGCAAGTTGCAACTCCAGTTGCCCTTTGGCCTTTCTGATCGTATCCCTGCAGGCCCAAGCAATATCTTTTTGCTCCTCCCTAGTGTTGTAGGTGTCGCTTCTTTTTCTCATTTCATCTGGGGATCTGAGGTTTTCCTGTTCAAGAAACCTGCTCTTTATGTAAACCCAAGCAGATCTCTATTGCACACACTGTGCACAATGTGTCCAAAAATAAGCTGGTAATGAGGGTGGGAGAGAGGGGGCTGATGTAAGCAGGGTCTATGTAAGCTTTCCACTTTCTAGTGATGAGCTGGGGAAGATGACATCAGGAACCAGCCCTGTTTGCATAGGGACGCCCACAATGCCTAGGTGTGCCGTGTGATGGGCCTGCTTTGCCCAAACGATCAGTTGTGGCTGGTGTTAGATCACAATCCGTGTTATTAAGAGTGCAGGAATAATAAAGGTTGTTACCCTCGTTGGGTAATTCACAAACACCAGAACCGTGTTTGGCATGTCATGATTGAAGGACTCACCCTCAAATGAACTGCCCTCATCAGGCAGGATGCCAGAGTCTGGGGAGAAAAAAGGGATGTATAACTGAGTGTGTGGGGAGGAGTCTGAGACCCCATTTGTTCTTTCTTCTCTCAGGCAGCAGGGAGGGGATGATTGGACTAGATCACCCAATTGCATTCATAGAATCATAGAACCATAGGGTTGGAAGGGACCTCATAGGTCATCTAGTCCAACCCCCTGCCAGAGGCAGGACCGCTCCCACTAAACCATCCCAGTCATGGTTTTGTCCAGCTGGGCCTTAAACACCTCCAAAGATGGAGACTCCACCACCTCCCTTGGGAGCTCATTCCAAGGCTTCACCACTCACCTAGTAAAAAAGTTTTTTCTAATATCCAGCCTCGACCTACCTAACTGCAACTTGAGACCATTGCTCCTCGTTCTGTCCTCTGTTATTACCAAGAACAGTCAAGCTCCATCTTCCTTAGACCATCCCTTCAAGTAGCTGAAGGTTGCTATCAAATCCCCCCTCAATCTTCTCTTCTGCAGACTAAATAAGCCTAATGCTTTCAGTCTTTCCTCATAGGGCTTGTGCTCCAGCCCTTGAATCATTTTGGTTGCCCTCCTCTGAACTCTCTCTAGCATGTCCCTGTCCTTTTTGTAGTGGGGAGCCCAAAACTGCACACAGTATTCTAGATGTGGCCTCACCAGTGCAGAATAGAGGGGAATGATCACATCCCTTGATCTGCTGGTAATACTTCTTTTGATGCAGCCCAGTATGCCATTGGCCTTTTTGGCAGCAAGAGCACACTGCTGACTCATATCTAGCTTCCCATCCACCATGACCCCCAGGTCCTTTTCTACACTGCTGCTACTTAGCTGAATGTTTCCCAGCCTGTAGCAGTGCATGGGGTTTTTTCGTCCCACGTACAGGATTTTACACTTGTCCTTATTGAAGCTCATAAGATTTCTATTGGCCCACTGTTCCAATTTATCTAGGTCTCCCTGAATCCTGTCCTTGCCCTCCAACGTGTCTACTGTTCCCCCCAGCTTGGTGTCATCCACGAACTTACTGAGAATGCAGTCTATCCCATCATCCAGATCATTGATGAAAATGTTGAACAGAACCGGCCCCAGGACCGACCCCTGGGGCACACCACTCGTGACTGGCTGCTAGCTAGACATGGAGGCATTGATTCCTACACACTGAAACCGTTGATCTAGCCAGTTTTCTAACCACCTTACAGTCCACCTATCCAACCCATACTTCCTTAATTTGCCAATGAGAATGCTGTGGGAAACTGTATCAAAAGCCTTGCTAAAATCAAGGTATATCACATCAACGGTTCTTCCTGCATGCAGAAAACCAGTCATCTGATCATAGAAGGAAATGAGATTGGTCAGGCATGATTTACCCTTGGTGAATCCATGCTGACTGTTCCTGATCACTTTATTTTCCTCTAAGTGTTTGAGGATGGATTCTTTGAGAATCTGCTCCATAATTTTGCCAGGGATTGTGGTGAGGCTGACTGGTCTGTAATTCCCCGGATCCTCCTTTTTCCCTTTCTTGAAAATAGGCACTACATCTGCTTTTTTCCAGTCCTCTGGCACCTCCCCCGTTCTCCATGAGTTTTGAAAGATAACGGCCAGCAGTGCTGCTATCTCATCGGCCAATTCCCTTAGCACTCTTGGATGTAGTTCGTCCGGCCCCATGGACTTGTGCACATCCAGCTTCTTTAAGCAGTCCCTAACCTGACCTTCTGTCACCAAGGGCCTCTCTTCTTCTCTCCCATCTGCCGCACCCATGGTAGTGGGCTGGGAGCTGACCCTGCCTGTGAAAACTGAAGCAAAAAATGCATTGAGCACTTCAGCTTTTTCCTCATCCTCTGTCACAAGGATGCCTGCCCTATTCAGCAAGGGGCCTACACCATCCCTGATCCTCTTCTTGTTATTAACGTACTTGTAGAACCCCTTCTTGTTATCCTTTACATCCCTCACTAGCTGCAACTGCATTTGTCCTTTGGCCTTTCTGATTTTATTTCTGCTGTCCCTAGCAATATTTTTATATGCCTCCTTGGTCATCTGACCAAGCTTCCACTTCCTGTAAGCTTCCTTTTTATGTTTAAGCTCAGAGCAGAGTTCTCGGCTAAGCCATTCTGGCTGCCTCACATGTTTGTTCTTTCTCCTAATTGGAATGGCAACTTCCTGTGCCCTTAGCAGGGTTTCTTTAAAATAAAACCAACTCTCTTGGACTCCTTTCCCCTTCAGGTTAGCTTCCCAAGGGATCCTGCCCATCAGTTCCCTGAGGGAGCCAAAATCTGCTTTTTTGAAGTCTAGGGTTTTTGTTTTGCTTCTTTCCTTCCTGTGGAAGATCCCTTGAGCCACTTCTGATTTGTAGAAAGACTAAAGTTTCTTTGTTCACCTCAATCAAATTGCTAAACTTAACATTTGAATTCTTTTGGCTATGCTAATCCTCTGTGGAGATGGGGGCCCAGATCCACCAAGGGATTTAGGAATTGTGATGCTGAGCCATGTGGCACCTAATTTTTAGTTACCTGAGAAAAATCGTGGGAATGACGTTTCAATGTATAAATCAGTAATAAGATGCCTAGACTCTCACATAATGAATGGGGCCTGGCTGGGTGAGAGCAGCACCATGGACGACAATTGATTAAACCAGCATGGCAGGCGGTGAACTGCCTAAACTAGCCAATGAGAGATGCCGGCCAGACAAGTGGGATAAGCAGTCTGACTTAGTTTGATTTAATTCCACCCTAAATCCAGATTTTTCTGTGGTCTAAAAGAGAGAAAGCACTCCTGGCCTGTTTGGGGGTAAGTGCCTGCCATGCCCTGCAAAGCTGCTTTTTTTAGTTTGCAGGTTCCTTAATCTCAATGATAACTTTGGATTTTTTCCTCTATTTTTGGGATAGAGGGAGGAAGGTAAACCAAGGAAATTAAAATAAATGTATTATAACAATGACAGGTCTGCATTAACTTAAACTCTGTTAATCTAAAATTAATTTAATAGCTCCAGGTAGTGTATCTGCCCTGAATCTCCCTGACAATTTTCGTGGCTTTACAGTCTCATTGTACTATATTCAACTTTTTTTTTCTTTTTTGCATGATGGGAATGTGAGCACCTGACTTATTTGTCAGTAGGAAGATGCCTCAAGTTCCATACGCAGGCTATCGGCCCACTGGGAAAATAGTAAAGCTGAGTCATAAATCCTGTGGAATGTATGAAGTAAGTTGTGATTTTTGTATCCCTTCTTTTCAATTAAAGTAATTCTGGGTATAAATGTAACAGGTGACCTAATTCAAACTTGTTCCTCTGAGCTGATGATGTAACTGGGGAAGTTATGGCTGCACATGGGGAGCTGCTGCAGGGAAGGGGCCTGGCCCTGGGTTGGGGAACTGGGAGGGAACTTGCTCAGCTGCATCCATAATTTGCTCAGCTGTATTATCCACTTAGAGGGAACTTTGATTGCTACCCATCAATGTTTCTGGTACAAAGATGCCCAGTGCCAAAACCTGTGACCCCTGAAGAACTGCTAGGGTTTCTGTCCTGTCTCTGTCTGACTCTGTTCTCTTCTCCCTCTCCCCAGCACTGGTCTCCTTTCCCTGAGTGCTGCTTGGCAAGGAGTGAGGGGAGCAGAGCTAGTGGGGTCCCTGGCAGGAAAGAGCTGAATCCTGCCACCCAGATGCTCTGCTCCCCCCACTTCACTCTTCTTCCCCTCCCCTCCTCTGCCATGCTCCCCTGTCCTGCCTTGCTCCCCGTGCTCTGCCTTGCCCCCCTCGCACAGGCACCCCTGCCCCCTTGTACTCTGTACACAGTGGAAGTAAAAGCAATGCCAAATGGCACACTGATTATTTATTAAAGTTTATTAATAAGATCAATTTCTATATTTTAGTTATCAAAATTTTCTCACTAGTTCCCTGACTGAGAAAAGAGTTGCAATTTGGCCCCTCACCCAAAAAGGTTGGACACCCAGATCTAACCCCACCGACTGCCTGAAGACAGCAGGCTGCTTAGGATAGCCACTGGTCTGACCCAGCATGGTTATCTTCCTAGTCTTGTTAATCTGCAGGCAGGAGAAACACAAGAGGAGGCAGAAACAATGAGAGCCCCGTGGCACCTTAAAGACCAACAGATTTCTTTGGGCATAAATTTCGTGGGCTCCAACCGACTTTTTCAGATACACTTCCAACTTTGCAGCACCAAACCAAAAGTGAAAGCATGCTATCAAAGTGACTTTTTGCAGTTGTAGGGTGTGGAAAGGAGATAAGCTCTATAAAGGGAGGAAGAGGAAGGGAAGGTCACCACATCATCTTTGGGACCAGCAAACAGGACTGAGCTCCCTAGAGCCTTCCACATTCTGCAATCCAGCATCTAACCCCAGCTGAACCTGGTGGTAAAGTGGATGCAGAACTGCAGTTGCTGCAGCCCCTGAAGCAAGAGATCAGATGTGGGCCAAGCTCAGCAGCATCTGGTGAGTACAGAGCTCAGCTCGGCAACAACTTACTCCTCTCCCGACTGGCCGTGTATGGACCAAAAACACATGTTGCTTAAAAAAAATAAAATAATTTGCAGTCTTGGAAAAAGGGACATCAACCGCTACTCTTAGCTGGAGGAGCTGTTGCAGAAGGGGGCTGAGGGCACCCCCTGTGTGATACACCCACACCAGAACGGTCTGTAGTGTATATCTGGGCTCAGACCAGCTCTGTCCTCTCTTATAGCAGGTTACTGCTGCACCCTCTGACTGAAGAAACACTAACCCACCAGAATCAAACCCTGTCTTAATTCAGAAGCGAAATACATAGACTTGTTCTTGCGATGTTGGTCTCCACTACAGTAACTCCCCCTTGTGGGGGAAAACTGGTCCGGGTTCTCAACCTGGAAAAAGAAACCGCAGATCCTCCCCAATAATGCAGGCCCGTTCCCAGCTGAGACTCAAATAAGCAGAGAACGAGGTGTGGTTCCAAATTTTATTATTCAGCTGAATAATAATCTGACACAAAGAACTGCATTAGAGAAAAGAAAAAACAGCTAGCCCTACAATGATGGCTGGTGGCCTTTTATACCTAAAGCAACTACTTGGAAACAAAGAAAATTCCACTTATGTGAGTCACAGTCCTACTTATTAACAAAATTCAATTAGCAACCTTTACTAGTATTTACTTCCTATTTATCGCTTTCTTATTTATATGAAGAGTCTGCCTTCTTATCGATCTAAGACACTAGCTCCCCTGACTATCTGTGACTCAATATACATTCTGTAATTAATGTTGTCTCAGTAATTAACATTAGCAAATACAGAGCCTCTCACAGAGAGCCTCCTGACCAAACTTACTCCATCTTGAATTAGTCCTGCTCCATCTTGCAATTTTCTTCACACCCTCCTATGGCATCCATTGTCCCTGAGTAAAACTCACCACAGGCACTTTCTCTCCTCCTGCCTTTCACCCTTTGGGGAACCTGCCTGTAACCATTGGCAAAGCCACCTCTCCGTCCTCCAGTCCCCCTCACACTCTCCTCTGCGACACTGCTGGAGGAAGTGCCGCTACTGCTGCCCATCACTGTCTCAGTGTTTCTCTCCACTCCACACAGCATATCCATCGCTTGCCTTAGTATAGTGCCAGTTTGGAGGGCTAGGTCTGTCTGAATTTACAGCTGTGCAATGCCTGCGTCTGGTGTGCTCTGGATGTTCCCACAGCCAGGTCAAGTTCAACCATATAGGTGAATGAGGTGGTCATCTAGGGCGCAACACTTTAAAGGGCACCAGATTAGATGGAACTGAATTCTTGCTTTCTTTCCAAGCAGGTTGCAGACTGCCCTTTCTTTGCTCATCTTTCTCACACTGATTACTCAGTTTAATAAGCCATTAACAGCAATGACCCCCTGATCTGCAAATTGGCCCTGTTGTTCAAGGACGAGGTTTTTGGATACTAATCAGGCCAGCTAAGCCAGGTCCTGGGGAACTTTTAAAGACTAACAGATTTATTTCTTATGGCTAGACTGCATGCAATAGCAGCAAACAGAAACCTTTCTCCTGTCCCTGTTCCTAGACCCAGATAGCAGAAGCTGCCAAGGCACCAGGCCAGGTGAGTAAATTCCTCCCAGAGAGATCCCAGTGGGCTACTTACAAAGCTGGGGGAGGGGGGTGGCCAGTAATGCTGGTGACCCTGGCTGGCCCCCACCTACTCAGGAATGCAGGTGAGACCAGAAGTCCTAACTGAGTGGAGAAAGTAGAGACATCATGTCCGTGCCCAGCCTCATGTGACCACCCCTCCAGCCTGGTCCCAGCAGAAGCTAGACACTGGGGACAAATGTCCTGCCCTCTCTGTCTCCTGCTGGTTGGGGAAACCATGTGGGGCTTGGGGGAGGGGGGGGATGCTGGCAGATAACTGACTCGTGCCCTGGCTTTGGCCACAGCAGAGAGCGGGGGCATAAGTCATACCCCCACAGCCATCCTTAAGGGGGAGCTAGAGGGGCAGCTGCCCCAGGCTCAGTGCTTTGGGGTGCCCAAACAACCAGAAGGAGGAAGGATTGGCCTGGTGAGGCAATGGATTCAGCCTTCACTGGTGGCTTTTTGAGCTGACTTTTCTGTGCAGATAATGATCCATGACAGGTGAGAGAGAAGAGCTCAGACTAGTACTCATATGGAAATGCTGGGTTTTTAGGGTTAATGACCATCAACCAACACATTAAAAAAGTCTTTCTTCCTTCCTTCTGCATTGTAAATATGCCCCATTGTCACTGATTGCAGTCAGTCCAGCAGTTCTTCTTCAAGCACTGCTCGGATTCATTCAGTATCAGGTATCTACGTGCCATAGCACACAATTGGCTGGAACCTCTTTTTAGCCTTAGCCTGTCAGGACAGGGCTAGCAGCCACCACTCCCTAGCCATATGTATGGCCGTAGGCCTGCTCCTCTCCAGTTCCTTTCTTCGACCCTCAGCAACGGTTGCGGAACAGCCTGTTCTTGCTTTACACAAGTGCCTGTCTATCTGCTCAGTTTTTACGAGCTGTTTTCACTGAAAGAATCTGTTCGTGGACTTCACAGCGCTCCTACAGAATCCTTCCTGCACTCCCACATGCCACCTACCAACTTGGGGCTGACCCCTTCTGTGAGTTCTGGCAAGGCCTTCCTGAGGGACGACCCCCACGGGAAGTGTTTTTAAATGCCTGGGTGAGCTTCACCGGGTGTATTCTGCTCCATTTGTAGATTTTTTAAACAAAGGACTCAGGAAGTCAGGGAGATGGACCCTGCAGCTGACACCGAGTATATCTGCTGCATTCAAGAATTCACCGGAAGCCACAATCAGCTTCTAGTCCAGCACCGCGTGCTTGGGCGGCAGTGGAGCCCTCTCAGTGCTGCTCTCCAGCTATGAATAAAGCCGTGATGGGCCCCTAACTCGGCACCGCGTGCTTGGTTGGCACCGGAGCCCTCTCGGCACCACTCTCCAGCTCTGAAATGAAACCACAATCAGCCGCCAACTTGGCACTACATGCTCAGTCGGCACCGGAGCCCTCTCGTTGCCACCCTTTGGCTATGAATAAAGCCACGATCGGCCCCTAACTCAGCACTGTGTGCTTGATTGGCACGGGAGCCTGCTCAGCGCCACTCTCCAGCTACAAATAAAGCTGCGATCAGCCTCTAACTCGGCAGCGTGTGCATGGTTGGCACTGAAGACCTTCATTGCCACTTTCCAGCTATGAATAAAAAGCTACGATTGGCCTCTAACGTGGCACTGCATGCTAGATTGGCACTGGAGCCCTCTTAATGCCACTCTCTGGCTGCGAACAAAAAGCCACGATCAGCACCATATTCAGTACTGTCTCGCACCATGTGAGCTTATAGCTGGCACCTCCTCTCTGAAGAATGGGCCAGAACATCTGAGCTCTGCGTTTTGGCAACAGCTCCGCATGGCAGTTGGCACCAACATCCTCTCAGCACCTCTCCCCAGCAGCGCTTACATAGGTGTGCTCAGGGTCAACTCCAGCACCGAAGAGCCAGCACCTTTCTGACCCTCCCCTCTGGGGTGAGCTCCTAAAGCCACTGTGAAGCTACGGGCTCCAAGCCTTACGGCGCCGACGCCCTTGCTTGGTACCACAAGGAGAGCCAGGAGTGCATTTCTCAGGTCCAGCCTCTTACTGAAGAGTCCCTGGTACTGGGTGTGATGAAGTAGGAAAACCTCTTGGGTTATTGTGGAAACCTCTTGGGTTATTGTGGTTCTTCTTTTCTGTTCCTGTTCTTTGGTGATGGTATTCTGGTGATGGGACACAGGGGTGTGATAACTATAGGCACCACTAGGGGGGAAGAGGCTTTGGTTCGACCTTACCTGGACCCCCTGGGGGTGACAGGTTGTGGCCGGTTTAGATCAGGGGCAGGGCAGCTGGATAGAGAGGAGAACAAAGAAGGGAGAGGGGAGGAAGGAAGATGGAGGTCGGAGGGGCAGGACCTCCGGGGCTTGTCCTGGGGGTTTACTATCTGCCCTCCTAGGTGATCTGAAAGCCAACTGTCCTAGCTGCTGTGCAAAGTGGATTGCTAATAAACCCTCTGACTGCTACACTGGCTGAGTGTCACTGCTGATTGGGACGCCTGGGACCCTCGTAGGGGGAGGAACCCCCCCCCCCAAGGGAGACCAGACAGAGCAAGGATCGGACTCTCTGGGCCTGGATTCGGGAAGCTGGCTACAGGTAGCGTGGAGACCCTGGTGAATGGGACAAAGCTCCACCGTAGCAGAATCTCTGGTGGGCTGTGAACAGAGAGGATCCAAGAGGCTTTTCTGGGTTCTCCGTGACATCTTGGTGGCAGCGACGGGACGCCCTACAGCGAGACCCCACAGTGAGTGACTATCCAGTGCAGTGCTGGCAAGAGGGGGCAGCGGGAAGGGGTAACGTGGGTCCCTTCGGAAGGACAGTGTGTGTCTGAACAGACCCAAGGAGCTTTGTGGATCAGCAGGCTCCTGGGGCTCATTTGATGAAGCTGCCCAGCCCAGAGACAGCTGGGGTGTTGTTCAAAGACCTGTATCCCTGACCAAGAGAGGGGTTTCCTCCAGGGTGGTCTGGTCAGTCCCTGGAAGGATCCGTGCCTTGGATTTGAATTGGGAGGCAGGGAGGCAGCCAATCGGAGGCCCACTCTGTGGAAACTTCCTTCGGCTGGGAGACTGATGGAGAGAGCAGTGAACATGCAAATGCCCTGCACCTGATTGGACGATGGGGGAAGTGGACTCAGGTGTGCTTGCTGAAACCTGATCCGGAGAGCTGGATTCACTGAGAGACACGTTGGTCTCACTTACTCCTGGTGATAACAGTACAACATGGATTACAAGTGGTTGTTAAAACAAAAACTAGTGAACATTAGTAAGTCTCGAGGACTAAAAGTCAGCAGGCTCACCAAGAGGCAGCTCATTGCCCAGCTGGAAGAGAGCGATGGGGGCAGAGAGAGAGACCCCTCAGTGGTGGGAGCCTCCAGGGAGCTCAGAAGTAGCAGCAGGAGCAGCCCTGACCTGCCCCAACAACAAACCCCAGCCAGAGAGGGGCGCAGGCGACACCAGCCTGCCCCAGAGAAGCTGCCCAGAGGAGCTGGGAGCTGCAGCCTGGGGCCTTCTCAGCAGCAGTCCCCAATTCCTAGGGGGTGCTCACATTTCAGTTCCTCCCCAGAAATAAGGCGGCTGGAACTGGAGCTGAGGCTACAGGGGTTACAGGATAAGGCAAGACAACGCCAATTTGAGTTAGAAATGAAACAGCTGGAGATGGCAGAGAGAGAGAAAGAGAGACAACATGAGCTGGAGCTGGCCAGACTTAGGAGCCAGGAGGGGGCCTCAATGAACAGTGAGGGCAGAGTCCGAGAGCCCCTTCCTGCTGGACCCCAAAGTACTAAGTTGATGGGTCCCTCTGGGGAGGGAGGGGGCATTGATATCTACCTCATCATCTTTGAGAAAACCTGTAATGTGCATCAGGTGAATCTCACAGACCGGCTGCGGTATCTGACCCCTCTTCTGGGTCCAAAAGTGATGGAGGTACTTGGTCAGATGGAGGGAGCAGAAACTGGAGATTATGAGCAGTTCAAGCAAGCTCCGCTGCCAAAGTTTCAGCTGATCCCTGAGGCGTACCGGGAGAAACTACAAGCTGTGCAGAAAGAGCCAAGGGTGACCTACCTGGAAACCAGCACATTGAAAAAGGAGTACCTCTGGAAATGGACTGGCTTGGCTGGAAACGCAACCAGGGAAGAAGTGGGGGAACTGCTGGGCCTGGAGCAGTTATATAACATTTGTTTCCCTGAGCTGAGGCGGTGGCTGATGGACTGGAAACCCAAGGACCTACGCAGTGCCGGCAGGCTGGCTGATGAGTTTGTGGCCAGCTGGTCAGGTCATGGGCTAGGTCTGAAGGGGGAAGGGGGCTGGAAGGGGGACCTGTGGGGGAGGCTCCAACAGGACTCTCAGAAGGGAGCCCCAGGAACCAGATCATCCAAGGGAGCTACTCAACCAGGCCCTGGTGAACAGGGAGACTGGAGGTGCTTCTCATATGGTGAGACAGGCCACAAGACAGCGCAGTGCCCAAAACACAGAGACAAGAGGGCCAAACCGACTGGCCAAAGTCTGCATTGGGTTGGAGCCTGTCCAGAGGAGGCACTAACCATGGCAGAAGTGGCAGATAGTCGGGTTGACGCTCCCAGTGAAGGAGTGGGTGGCCAGGTGGGCTCGCTGGTACCGGACACGTCTCCAGACTCAGAATCCTCTATTCACCAAGTGAGCTCAGGCCCACCAAAGGGAGGTCAGCAGCTCCTCATCCCTATAGAGGTAGAGGGAAGAAAAGTCCAAGGGTTCTGGGATACGGGTGCGGAGGCGACTCTGGCCTGGCTGGAGGTGGGGGGACCCGACAAGATGGTCCCTGATACTTATCTGAACCTAAGGGAGGTGTTCTGGCTACCTGTACAAGTGCCTGTAGCAAGAGTGCATCTGAAGTGGGGAGGCAAAGAGGGCCTCAAGGAGATAGGGGTGCACAATCGTTTGCCAGCCGAGGTACTGATGGGACAAAATTTAGAAGGGTGGCCTGGTGAACCCCAGAGAACATTGGCTGCTACCAGGAGTCAGGGCCTGCAGGGGCTCCTTACACCTACTGTCCCTGAGACCAAGATGAGAAACGCTGCAGAGGGGCGGACGAGACTGGTGGGGCCAGAAAAGTGCGAGGAGGAGGATCCCACCCTGGACATGGCTGGGGAACAGACTCCAACATCCTCTCCCACAGGCGAGTTTCAGGAGGATCTGTGGGGTGACCCTTCACTAGCAAAGCTGAGGGCGCTCGCGGACCTTGGGGCTGAGGAGTCCCTTGGGAGAGACCGCAGGGAGAAATTCCTGTGGGAGAAAGGAGCCCTGGACCGAGAGTGGACTCCAGTGGCAGAGGTGGAGCCGTGGCAGGTCAGGCGACAATTGGTGGTGCCCCAAAGATACCGCCAAAGACTGTTGTCCTTGGCCCATGATGTTCCTCCGTCCGGACACCAGGGGATAAAATGCACCCAGCAGCAGCTGCTGCAAAACTTCTACTGGCCGGGAATTTTCGATGCAGTCAAGCGATATTGCCAATCATTGGACACTTGTCAGAGGGTGGGGAAGGCCCGGGAGAAAGGTGGGGCCGAGCTGAGACCCCACCTGGTCATAGAGGAGCCGTTCCAGAAGAGGGCAATGGACATAGTAGGGTTCCTAAGCAAAGCCACCCGATCAGGAAAGAATTATATTTGGGTGGGGGTAGACTTGGTTACCCCGTACTCAGGGGCTGTACCTCTGGCTCCCACCGAAACTGCCAAGGTGGCAGATGCTCTGATGGGCATTTTCAGTAGGGTGGGGTTTCCCCAGGAGGTCCTCATGGACCAAGGGTCTAACTGTATGTCAGCCCTCTTGCAGTGTTTCAGGGAGAAGTGTGGGGCCCGACACGCCTGGGCGTCAGCCTACCACCTGCAGACCAATGGGCTGGTGGAAAGATTCAGTGAGACTCTGGAAAGGATGCTAAAGGTCTTTATGGCCCAATACTCACAGGACTGGGACAAATATCTACAACCCCTGTTGTTTGCATACTGGGATGTATCCCAAGAGTCCACGGGTTTCTCTCCATTTGAGCTGTTATATGGGAGAAGAGTGAGAGGCCCTCTGGACCTAGTAAGAGATGAGTGGGAGGGGAAGGCCTCCCCCACTGGGAAATCAGTAGTAGAATACATCCTGATTTTCCAGGAGAAACTCTTGGGGCTTATGGACCTGGTTAGGGAGAACTTAATGCAGGCCCAAAGGCAGCAGAAAGTTGAGGACGATTGCAGTGCCCCGGCCAGATCGTATGGGGTTGGGGATCAGGTGAGGGTTTTTATCCCGGTGCAGAGGAATAAGCTCCAGGCTGCCTGGGAGGGACCCGTCAAGGTCACCAAACAACTGAGCGACGTGAACTATGTGGTAGAACTGTCCCACTGGTCACACAAACAAAAAGTGTACACTGGTACTATGATGAAACATTACTTTGACAGAGAAGGGCTAGTACTGACTGTATGCAGACAATGGGAGGGTCTGGGGGGAGATCCCCTGTTGAGGTTCGGTAGCCGGGTGGAGAATGGATCCTCCCTGGACTCAATTCCCTTATCTGACCAGGTAACTGTGGCCCAGAGGGAAGAGATTAGTGCAGGGCTGGAGTCCTACCGACCGCTGTTTTCTAGCTGGCCTGGGCTTACCAACTTAGTGGTGCACCACATAGAGACCGGAACGACCAATCCCATAAAGTGCTCCCCAGTTAGAGTCACTGGGAAGGTAGCCCGGGATGTAGAGTGGGAGATCCAGGACATGCTGGCCTTGGTGGTTATACAACCATCTACCAGCCCATTGGCTTCTCTGATAGGGCTGGTACCCAAGAAAGATGGCTCGATCCGGTTCTGTGTGGACTGTGGCAAACTGAACTCCGTCACAGTGTCTGACGCATACCCCAAGCCCCGGCTGGATGAGATTTTAGTCAAGCTGGGAGGGCTTGCTAAAAGGGTACTAATGCCAAGCTCAGGAGCTGGGAGGTTAATTCTTCAGGGCTGTGATATGGAGGTGAGACGTGTCAAGGGAAGTACGAATGTAGTAGCAGATGCCTTATCACGAGGGTAGGGGTCAGAACTTCCCCAGGTCACCAGCGGAGGTGACCCCGCTCAGTTCAGTCTCCAAGTGGGGAGAGGTGTGATGAAGTAGGAAAACCTCTTGGGTTATTGTGGAAACCTCTTGGGCTACTGTGGTTCTTCTTTTCTGTTCCTGTTCTTGGGTGATGGTATTCTGGTGATGGGACACAGGGGTGTGATAACTATAGG
>ML681984.1:746148-766147 GCA_007922195.1 Podocnemis expansa | reverse complement strand
CCCTGGCAAAATTATGGAGCAGATTCTCAAAGAATCCATCCTCAAACACTTAGAGGAAAATAAAGTGATCAGGAACAGTCAGCATGGATTTACCAAGGGTAAATCATGCCTGACCAATCTCATCTCCTTCTATGATCAGATGACTGGTTTTCTGGATGCAGGAAGAATCATTGATGTGATATACCTTGATTTTAGCAAGGCTTTTGATACAGTTTCCCACAGCATTCTCATTGGCAAATTAAGGAAGTATGGGTTGGACAGGTGGACTATAAGGTGGATAGAAAACTGGCTAGATCAACGGTTTCAGCGTGTAGGAATCAATGGTTCCATGTCTAGCTGGCAACCAGTCACGAGTGGGGTGCCCCAGGGGTCAGTCCTGGGGGCAGTTCTGTTCAACATTTTCATCAATGATCTGAATGATGGAATAGACTGCATTCTCGGTAAGTTTGCAGATGACACCAAGCTGGGGGGACCAGTAGACACGTTGGAGGGCAAGGACAGGATTCAGGGGGACCTAGATAAATTGGAACAGTGGGACAATAGAAGTCTTATGAGCTTCAATAAGGACAAGTGTAAAATCCTGCATGTGGGACGGAAAAACCCCATGCACCGCTACAGGCTGGGAAACATTCAGCTAAGTAGCAGCAGTGTAGAAAAGGACCTGGGGGTCCTGGTGGATGGGAAGCTAGATATGAGTCAGCAGTGTGCTCTTGCTGCCAAAAAGGCCAATGGCATACTGGGCTGCATCAAAAGAAGTGTTACCAGCAGATCAAGGGATGTGATCATTCCCCTCTATTCTGCACTGGTGAGGCCACATCTAGAATACTGTGTTCAGTTTTGGGCTCCCCACTACAAAAAGGACAGGGACATGCTAGAGAGAGTTCAGAGGAGGGCAACCAAAATGATTAAAGGGCTGGAGCACAAGCCCTATGAGGAAAGACTGAAAGCATTAGGCTTATTTAGTCTGCAGAAGAGAAGATTGAGGGGGGATTTGATAGCAACCTTCAACTACTTGAAGGGATGCTCTAAGGAAGATGGAGCTCGACTGTTCTCGGTAATAATGGAGGATAGAACGAGGAGCAATGGTCTCAAGTTTTGGTTAGGGAGGTCGAGGCTGGATATTAGAAAAAACTTTTTTACTAGGAGAGTGGTAAAGCCTTGGAATGAGCTGCCGAGGGAGGTGGTGGAGTCTCCATCTTTGGAGGTGTTTAAGGCCCAGCTGGACAAAACCATGACTGGGATGGTTTAGTGGGAGTGGTCCTGCCTCTGGCAGGGGGTTGGACTAGATGACCTATGAGGTCCCTTCCAACCCTAGGATTCTATGATTCTAAGTCCGGGACTCTGGCAAGGGAAGGGGGCCCTAACCACCCCCCCTTTCAGCTCCTGGGAAGGGGGGGCCGGTGGCTGGAGGCTGCTCTGCCCACCTGCCCGCCCAGCTTCACTGCGGCGGGCAGAGCAGCCAAACAGTGGACCCGCCCCCCCGCCAGCTGCGCCTCCCTGGGGGAGTAGGGGGCCGGTGCTGAGCTGGCTGGGAGGAGGCTTTCAATTTCCCGGACATTTGGGAAATCCAGATGCCTCCTCCCCCCTTTTGGTCTGAAAAATCAAGGACCAACTGTATTATGGACTTCTTCTGGGGAGGAAGAGATGTACACAGGTTGAAGATATTTGGTAACAATTCTTTTATTGCTCACAGCATAAAGCATATAATTGGTAAGAACACTAACTGATAAACATATAATGAAATAACAGAGTAAACATCAATGCAGCCAGCAAATTTTGTATAGTTAATACTAAACTATAACAAGTTATGATTCCTATAACATAGCTCACAGGTTACAGTTGCTTATACTTACACTCCTCTGAGGTAAGGATGATGACTATTTAATTGGAGTGCAGAGCCCAACTACCCTGATATTACTTAACTTTAACCTAAAACAATAAAGACTAGCTAAAAGAAAAGGTAAGTTGGTAGGCAGGGGCGCTGCTGGTGCCTGGCACACAGGGCACGTACCCTGAGTCCTAATGCCTGCGGTGCCCCCTGCCTCTCTGATCCCCGTCCCCAGCTGGGTATCTGGGTTGGGCTGGCCGCAGCAGTGCCTGCCTCTCCCGGCTGGGTGGCCAGATCCAGCCTGCCCACAACGGCGCCTGCCGTCTCTCCTGGGCTGAGCTGCCCATGAAAACCACTGTCTCGCCTGGGCCCGGCCAGGGATCAGGGGCCAGGCTGGCAGTGGCAGGAGCCTGGGGTCCCATCTCCGCATCAGGGCAAGGGGGCGGGGACATGGCCTAAAGGGCAGAGCCTGGGCCTGGGCCCCTGGGTCTTCCCCCGGCGCAATGACGCTCCTGCTGGTGGGTCTGTGAAGATCTCCTCTTGAGAAGTTTGAGCTGACATTTGAGGAAATGGCAGCTTTGAATTCTCTCCCAAATCCTAAGGCCTTAAAACCCTCTTCTGAGACATAACAGGCTCTATACTTTTATACCCCGCTAAAAATAAACTAGATTCTTTCTTTCTTTCTTACCCAAATATGGGTCCTCACCTTAAAATTGTCAGGGTGCCTTGAGGTCATTGGTTCAGGGGGTTCATGCACGAAATTGACCTTTTTTTCCCTACTAGAATATTCCTCTTCATCTTTCCCTTTTCAAAATTTTTCTGGGTTTTGTGGTGTTTTACAGAAATCTCAGGAGTCTCACCTTGAGTTGTTCCCCTACCTATTGTGAGCCAAAATTGCTTATCCGGGTGTTTTCATCAGAGACTGTGGAACACAGATTCACCTTTCACCAACATTGCTTCTTCACAGCTATTTTTACCTCCTTATTATAAAGCTATTGCTGAGAGACCTGTCATTTCTACAACGAGGCCTGTAGCTCCCTTGCATATCAGCTTCTGATACAAAAGTTATGGTAATTTTCATACTTATACTAAGTAGAATACTACAAAGCCAGGATTTGTAAAAACAAATGTTTATGAGATAAGATAGAGAGTATATAAGCATGCAAGCTAAATATAAGTAAAATCAAGGTCTACAGACTTCTCAGTAAGAGCTCAACTCTGACCATGCTGAACCTGATCCACCAAAGCATTGACGTATCCACGTAGTCCACTGACATCTATGGGCCAGACTGCTAAGTGCTGGATCAAGCCCTGAAGTGGCCACACTGATTCAACAGTTCCTCACTCAGAAAAGTTACCAGGGTATTTATCTGCAGGTGGGCCACTGCATGGGGTGGGAAGGGGGGCTGGGGCCAGAGGCCACTCAATGCAGCCCTCCTGTCCCCGCCCTTGTGTCTGTCCCCTTGGGCGAGGCCGGCTGGCATGTAGTGCAATCTCCGGTGCCCACCTTCGGGGTCATGGGCCCTGGCAGGCTGCACTGAATTGGAGGCTGCCGGCTGGCCCCGTCTTTGGAGTGGAGTGAACATGTGGGTCTGCCCCATGGACCAGCTGACCCAGGACTGGGGTGGGAGCACTTGAAGTCCAGTCTCTGGTCCCAGGGCTCCATGCCCCCCCAGTGCCAGCAGGTGCCATCCCAGCGCCACTCCCTGCTGTTTGGTGCCCAACTGAAGAGGGAGGTGGTGGTGGGGATAATGCAGGGGGCTTAGGGGCTAGAGCCAGAAGCCCCCTTTTAGGCCAGGGGTCAGGACTTCAGCCCCTCTAGCCCCTTTGTTAACCCAGCTCTAGTCATAGAGTAAAGTTTCTACAAGAAAGTTGGACAAACATCTGTTTATGCGAGGCATCATGTACTTTCTTTAAAAGGCCCGTAGAGCAGATAAGATTTCAGCTTAAGGTCTTGTCTGAAAAAATCCATTCAGTGAGGTGACCGAATGGAATTTCATTTTTCTCTTGAGGGAATAAAAATCTTGTTGGTCATTAAGAGAAATGTTAAATGGTCATAACATCAGGAGTGTATAACTTACTTTCTTCAGAGCTGGCTGTTTGATCTCAGTGAGATCTACAAAGTAAGCCAAATTTGAACAAAATTGATTCAGTCAATTTAGAGAGGTATATGGAGCTGTTTGTGATTTTTCTTAATACACATGCAACTGACATGACTGGGCCAAACATCTCAGATTTTTCCAAAATTTCACTCTGGGCTGAGAACAGAAAGGGAAAATATTCAAAATTGGCTTTAACAACAACAACAACAACAAAACCAAAAACCCCCACATCTCTTGAGGAAGCCATTGGGATTAAAAAGCAAGCTGGAACTTAACTATACCATGCACTACCCTAGTGGTTTTCAAACATTTTTTCTTGGGACCCAGTTGAAAAATATTGTTTATGCTCATGACCCATCAATGACATCTTTGAGCCATGTATTTCAGTCTTTTGACAGTGGTGCTGTGACCCAGTACCTGCAGGTCTGCAACCCCGTTCTGGGTCCCAACCCTAAATTTGAAAAACACTGCATTACCCCAGGTGATCCCATTTAATTGTGGGAAAAGATTTGAAGTACTGCTACTACTAAAACATTCAGTGATTGATTTTAGGTCTTTTTTTAATAATATTTGTAAAATATGATAATCCATGCATGTGAATAACAAAAAGTGGGGGATTGGAGCAGGTGTCTCCTGGGAGCAGGTGTCTCCTGTGGGAACCTCACTTTCTCTAGTCTTAAAAGCATGACTTTGTGGGGTGCTGAGTCTCCACAGTTCCTGTGGAAGTTTGGGGAATTGATGTTTAGCCTTTTGCAGAACTGATAACTTTATTTTTTCATAATACTCATTGGCTATGTCCACATGTTGCTTTTAAATTGAAACAATGCCCGTTGTTTCAATTTTAAAAAAGTCATGTCTGAACTACATTTCGTTATTTCAAATGACAAGCTCTGTCATTTTGAAACAACGAACCTTCTTTTGAAGCAGTAAAATCTACTAGGTAAGTGAAATAGCCATTAAATCAAATCTTTTTTTTTTTTTCTTGAAATAACGCCGTTTGGACGTGTTATTTCAAAATAACGTTTATTTCGATTTAACACTTTTGCCCTTCTCCTTCCCAGGGTGCCTTCCTTTTTCTATATATTGGGTGGGGGCATGGCCCAGCGAGGGGGCCATGTTGCCACACCTCCCATGGTGCCCCTTTCCTGAATTGAAATAACAAGTTCTGTGTCTGGACTTGCTATTTCGGTTTGATGTTTTTGCTTATCTCAATTTAAGTTAAATTGAAATAAGCACGTACACGTGGACACGATACTGTACTTAGGATTCTGCATATTTTACTGACTTCATCAAGAATTTTCTCCATTTCCTCAACTACTTTTCGGATGTTAGCGGCCACCTCTGTTTTTGCCCCTTTGTGGAGGTCCGCAGAATCCTTTGCTACAAAGGCAACATCTAGCACCAGTGCGATAGCTGTTAGAACATGGGTAGCAACTCCTGCAAATCTTGCTACTCTACCAGCATTAGCGAGGAGCTGACCAGCTTTGACTATTTTCATGGTGTTGAGAACAATTCGCCCAGCTCCTGACCCTATCTGTGAGAGTGTAACAAGATTGTTCACTATTTGTGCACCTACATGGATGGTGTTCGTAAACTGGTAGATACTGTCTACCGCAGATTGGCACTCTTCTATGAGCTTCAGTGCTGCGTCCTTCTTGACTTTAGTTACTCCAATATCCGTGGCACTGGCAGCTGCACTGGTCAGTCCTCCTGCTGTAGAAACAGCCAGCCCTGTCAGAGAGACTATCAGGGATGCTCCAAATGTAACAGGAATGAGCGCAAGGCCTACAATGGTCGTTATTCCCCCGGCAATTCCAACTGTCCCTCCAGTAATGTTTGCTATTGTAGCTCCTTTGTGGACCTTGTCGATATCATCTGCAATTTGCCGAAGCTCAGGTAAGTGTCTCTTCACTTTGTCTGTTTCTTGCAGTAATGACTCCTTCACTATTTCCCTGAACTTCTTCTTTCTTGTGACACTGACAGACAAGAAAGAAAAAGAAAAATGTTATTCTCCAGGTCAAAAATATCTGCCTTTGCACCTTCTTGTGAAATCATGACATGTTTCCATTGACTTTCTATGGAAGCTCTATCCACTTAAACCAGGGCTGAATTTGGTCCTTGATGATGGCTGTGCACTGATGAGTCAATATCAATAGGGTTCATTTGGATAATCACCCTAAATTTAACTTTAGACCCTGGGACTTGCCACACAGATCAGATCAATGATATGTGTGCAGTCGACTTGTATTCTGACTCCAGCTGGGACCAGAAACAGATGATTCAAAGGAAGGTGAAACCCCCCATAAGGGACAATTCTGGAACAAGCTGCCCACAAGTTAATTTGCTGACATCTTCCAGGCAGTTAGTGGCTGGCTCATGCCCTGAAGCAGGAGGGTTTATACCCTTTCAGATGTTGAATCCTAACTAATCTCATGGTTGATGTTTACTTCATCTGTATTCACAGAAAAACACCATGATAAACTGGAGTTAAGTTGGGGGGCACATATGAAGAGTTTATGGGCAAAAGCATTATACAAAGGTTGTCATTATCCCAGAAATGAGTTACAAATATAGGCAATCGAGAATTATAAAAGTTAGAAGAAATCAAACTGGGTAGCATGACTACTGCTTTGGAACTAAAAATGGTAAGGACTGGAAATGTGCATTTGTAGCCCAGGAACCCGTAACTCTGCCCTGTAGTGCTTCCATGAGGAAAGAATGAGGAAAACCTAAATGCCATTAGAGATTGGTTAATTGCATTTCTTCATTAAAGGGAAGAGATAAGATGGTTTGGGTAACTTCCTATCAGACTTCATCTCCCCATGTAGGTACTTAGAGGCATTGCTGGTGCCGGGTGGCAGGGGGCATGAGCTCCTAGTTCCAGTGCCAGTGCTCCGACCCCAGCCGGGGCATGGGGCCAGGCAAACGCAGTGGCCCAGCCCCACAGCCCTGCTAAGGTGAGGGTCCAATTGGGCTGCTGTTGCTGCGGTGGCAGCAGCAGGATGAGGCCCCAAACCCAGCTGGAGCTGGACCTGGCTCGGGAGGGTGGGGCTGGCATGAAGTGGGAGCCTGGGCCCAGGACAGGCCTCAAGAGATTTTTGGGGCCAGTGATGGCCCTGCCATGAATCACCTCCAATGCCAGCTGGTCACTTGTTTCGGCAGACACGTAGACTCTAAAGTCAACAGGGACCAATGCAATCATCTAGTGACCTCCTGGACAGCGCAGGCACAGAAGCTCTCTGCCCCCTCCCCTCCTGTAATAAAACCCTAACCTGCGACTGAGTTATTAAAGTTCTCACATCATGGTTTAAAGCAGGGGTCTCAAACACGTGACCTGCAGGCCATATGTGGCCCCTGAAGCTATTTCCTGCAGTCCATAAGGACACTATTGTTACCAATATTTGCAATATCATCTGTGAGAGATCAAAGCCAGCAGACAGCCTGAGAGGAAAAGAACGGAAATATGTGAGCCTCCGAATGCTGAAGACTTCGTTCCCCAGTGGTAACCAGGTGTGGAGAAGTGGGAATCCTCTGCTAGATTAGTCAGGGAAGACACGGGTGTTGATCCTCTATCTTTTCTATTTGGGTGATGGGACACAGGTGGGTGATATGGGGTAGAGCCACTAGGGGGCAGGGGGGCTAGTGTTTAGGGAGCCTGTACCTGGGACCCCCCGCTGGTCACACTGGATTCAGCTGGTTGGACCAGGGGGTGGAGAGGTGGGCAGAGCTAGGAGGGGAACAAAGGACCGGAGGGAGAAGAGGGAAAATGGGGGTCCAAGAGACAGGACCCTGCCCTGGGGTGTAGCCCTAATCCCCTGGGGGGTTTCACTTCTGGTTGTTCTGAGGATGCTGATACCAACTGTCCTTGCTGCTGTATGAACTGGTTTGCTAATAAACCCTCTGATTGCCACACTGGCTGAGAGTTGCTGCTGATTGGGACGATTGGGACCCTCCTGGGGGGAGGAAATCCCCTCCCAGGGAGACCAGACAGAGCAAGGATCTGACCCTATGCGCCTGGAGTTGGGGGCTGGCTGCACGGAGCGTGGAGACCCGAGGTGCTGGACGGGAGGAGACTCCACCATGGCAGAGACCTGACTGGCTGTGGACAGGGGATCCAGGAGGCTTATCTGGGGTCTCCATCACACCAGGGTTCCTGCAGGTTAATTAGAGGCACCTGAGAGTGATTAAGAAGTAGCCAGGTGCCTGATAAAAGCCTCCCTGCTCCAAACAGGAGCTGCCCAAGCTGGAGGAGGAGCAGGAGGGTGGTGCTGTGCAGAGCAAAGGAGTGGAGGAATTTGAAGCAAAGGAGCAGAGAAGTTTGCGGAAGGTAACTGGACTTCAGAAGAGAAAGGAAGGTGTGTCTGAGACTCTGGTTGGTTGAGAAAAGAAACCTGGCCTCAGGGGAGACCAGGCACAAGGAACTGTAAGGACAGAGGAGGAAGACAGCCCAGCAGAAAGAAGTGGAGGCCGGGACCTGGAGTAGAGGGTGGGTTTGGGTCTCAAACGCCCTCTCCGCTCCCTGGAGTTTCACCAATGCAAATGTCCCATAGGGGCAGGACTTGTGTTTGGGCTCTCCCATGACCCACTTCCACTAAAAAAAAGTGCGAGACCCAGTGCCAGAAAACCAGCAGTTTTCCACACATTGTATGAAAAGGTCTCAGTGGTGCAGCCCTCAGGCTAATGTACTAGTCCTCATGTGGCCCTCATGGTGCTTTCAGTTTGAGAGCCCTGGTTTAAAGACCTTAAGATGCAGAGAATCCACCAGCAAGAGAGCTGTCCCCCATGCTAAAGAGGAAGGTGGAAAACTCCCAGAGCTCTTGCCAATCTGCCCTGGGGGAAAATTCCTTCCCAACCCCAAATACAGTGATCAGTCAAACCCTGAACACATGGGCAAGGCTCACCCGCCAGACACCCAAGAAAGACTTTTCTGTAATAACTGAGAGCCCAGCCCATCCACTCTCCCATCTGAGGCCACTGCCATATCCATCACCAGTAGGCAAAGACTGACCAGTTGCCAAACTAGGCAATCCCATCATAGCATCCCCTCCACAAATTTATCCAGCTCAGTTTTGAAGCTAGCAGGGGTTCATGATTGTGTGTGTTTGTGTGTGTGTGTTTTTTTTTAACCCACTCTTGCCCTTGGAAGGCTATTTCAGAATTTAATGCCTCTCATGGTTAGAAATTTATGTCTAATTTCAAGTCTAAACTTCCTGAGGGATAGTTTGCTTCCATTTTTAATTGTGGCCACATTGGTGCTTATCTTAAATAACTCTTTTCCGTCCCTGGTATTTATCCCTCTGATGTATTTGTAGAGTGTGACCATATCTCCCCTCAATCTTTTGGTTAGACTAAACAAGTCAAGTTCCTCAATTCTCCTCTCATAAGGCAGATTTTCCATTCTGCGGATCATCCTTGCAGCCCTTCTCTGCACCTGTTCCAGCTGGAATTCCGTAAATACGGGGGACCAGAACTACATACAATATTCCAGATGAGGTTGTTATTTTTGGCTGTTTGGTACTTTGTAGAAAATGCTCCGCCCCACCCCCCTGAAGGCATGGTTGTTCATCAAATCTGGTTTCTAGGTGCTCCTGTGATTGACATCATGTGAGTACCTCAAACTGGTTTTGGATTCAATGTTTAGATTGCGCCAACCAGCTCTGGTGCTAGAGTTTCTCGTGCCCCCTGCAGCGCAGCAGATGCCCGGACAGACAAGTGATGTCAGCAGCGCGGCGTGACAGCACAGTCCCCATTTTGGCACCCCTCAAACATCGGCACCTCCCTAGCAATGCCTACACTTTCACGGCATTGCAAAGCGCTGTGTGCGAAAGATTGCGCTCTTCTATAGCACGAGATGGGTATAGAGTGTTGTACTGCAGAGCACAATCTCACAGAAATATGTATAAAGTGTAGGCTGCAATATTTCCACTGCCGGTACATACGGCCTCCGTGAAGGACACTGAAGTCAAATCTGGCCTACCAGAGAAAATGACTTTGACAGTCCTGTCTTCGATTTTCTCCAGTCCTTTTCCAGCCTTGCCCTCAGACTTACCATGGCCACGACGCACAGGGGCACAACGCTATGTGACTGGGGCCAGTGTGTGGAAAGCTGAAATGTGTGAGCCATTATGTATGGCTGTGAGCTGGTCCTCAGCTAGTGTCACTGACATTGCTCCATTTGCTGTACTGGGGCCACACTGGTCTATGCCAGCTGAGGACCCAGTGGTGTTCATTTTCCTGTCCCCTGCTCCTCATCCCTTGCCCTCCTTGTCCATCTCTTCCAACATTTGTACCTTAGTATGATCCTGGATTGTGAGCTCCCTGGCTGACTCTGGATCATGAGCGCACCCCTATCATGAGGGGGTGGAACCCTTACTTTGGTCCCTAGGCACCACTGCAACACATTAACAGTGGGGGAACCACACACGACCCACCCTGTCCATGCAAAATGAAAATGACTTACCTTTTCCTGACAGCCTGACTATAAACCTCTTCCAGAACAGCTTTCTCACAAACTGAGTTCACAGCTTTTTCCCCACAGCAGGAGTATTGTCCATTCTCATACTTCCCGTTGTGATTTAGGGCAATTGGTAATGTATACACTGTACTGGTGTCATTTAACTCAGTTAGACAAAGGAAAACCAGATTCAGGACTGGGAGGGATGAGCTGCTTTTTACCAACTCCCCTCTGGAGGCAACATCAATACTGGCCTTGGGATAGGGGATATCACATGTACCCAGGAAGTGAGACGCTTCATGGATTAGGATCCCTGGGCGGGAACATTCTCCAAGCTCTGTAGAAGCCTTCCAGAACAGTGGGCACAAATACACTGTTTTGTCTTTAGACTTTGGATAAACATAAGAATATGTATTTTCCATGGTAGGATCCTCCTTAAATGTCACAGCTGTGAGCTCTGAGATGAGATCTGCCACTAACTGTTCTTCCGCTATTGCATGGTGTTTCCTCCAGAATTCGATATCTCCACTGTCATCGGAAAACAGAACCTGAAGGTTCTCCATCTGCACTCGATCTGTCTTCTTTAGTGCATCTTTCAGAATCTCCATTGCTGTCTGCCTTGCTGCTTCTGCAGTTGTTGCCTTTTCTTTAGTTAGGTGTACACCTTTATTGGAGGATGGAAGAGGAGAAGGGGAGCATATGTTTCCACCTGGTGTCTTGCTGCTCACAAATATTTCCTCATCATTCATCTTGGCACCTTTGTAGCACGTTTAGAGAAGAGTAACTTTTCAGATGAAATCTCTGTTAAAATAAAATATGGCTTTGATTACATGGTCTTTCTATGTAAAACATCCAACAAATTTCAATTCACTCTAATGCAAGGGCATCACTGGTGCTGGGCATATGGGGCACAAGTCCCAGCTCCAGTGCCCTGAGTGCTGTGGGAACCCCTGTCTCTCCCAGCTCCATCCCCAGCCAGGGATCCGGGCCAAGCCACCCATGGCAGCATCTGATTCTCTTGGCCCTGTCCCCAGCTGGCTATCTGTGGCTGGGCTGGCAGTGGCAGAAGCCCAGCACCCTGAGACCGGATTGGGCCCAGGTGCAGAATCAGGCCTTGGGTCTTTTTCTGGGGCAGCAGCGCTCCTTTTCTAATGGGAATACAGGCAATACCTGACTCGGTCAGACCAGCCCTCCCTCTAATCCTCTCCTCTCTCTCTGAAAGTGGCTGGTACCAGCTGCTTCACAGCAAGAGGCAAGAAACCCTTCTAGTGGGCAAGTGCAGAACAACTTGGCTTTACAGACAATTTCTTCGCAGTCAATTGGCCTTGGGTACTGCACCCCCAGGGATGGGCCTGTCCTCAGGCTCTAAGCATTTTACTTAAAAAGAAAAGACTAGCAGGATCTTATTTGGGGGGATAAGGCAATATGCCACATTTATTGTAAACGTATGAATAGCAAAAAGCAGTCTCTTATCTCTCGCTCTCTCTCTCACACACACACACACACACACACAGAGTTCTGCAAGCTAGTGTGATATAATTACCAATCCTTTCATGACTTACACGTCCCTGCATTTATTTCCTCCCATTCTGTAAGTTCCCCCATCTTCAAAGCATCTGACGAAGTGAGATTTTCTCCCACAAAAGCTCATATAATAAATAAATTTGTTAGTCTTTAAGTTCCATAGGACTCCTTCTTTATTTTACAATCCTTTTATGCATTGCTGGATCCAGCATAGTGGCCAGCTAGGTTGGGCACAAGCAGGGAGCCAGGCCTCTGTCGGTCATGAAGCCAGCATTCCAAGATGATAGTTTCAAAATGAGACCCAAAGTTTTCATGTTCTTACACATCTTTTATACTTGCTGGCTCTCATGTATGTCTGTGGGATTTGCTGTGTCAAGTTGCCTTATGGTTCCTGTGAGATCACTGGACACCAATCACTTGCAGAGTTGATTGTATGTTAGTCTTTTCTTTCTGGGATGGCTCCTTCTGTTTGCTTTAATCAGGGATGTCTGCATTGTTCAGCCAGTTGGCTGCTACTTGTGCTTCCTCATGACCAGCTGGCAGTGGAGGCTAATCCCTTCACACACATATATACCCTTCATTCACACACCTTGTGCACACATTTAAATACAGCATGTGCCTAAACCAAGTTTTATCAAGAACATAAAATGGAGTACATTAGTTAAGATAAAGTTCAAAACTGACTGTTGGACAGTGGTTAGCATGTCTATTGAGCAGAATTAGTGTTTTCTGAGTCATGATACTAAAGAATGGATGCAGAACATTAACTAACACACACTTCAAAGGTAAATTTGATTCATTGTCTCTCTCTGTCCTCCTGCATAAGCTACCAGTACTCCCAACCATCTTCAGGACACTACGGACTTCCTGAAAAAGCTACAATCCATTGGTGGGCTTCCAGAAAATGTCATCCTGACCCCTACGCTAGAAGCTCTTTACACCAACATCCCACACATAGACCGACTACAAGCCATCAGGAACAGTATCCCAGATGCAACCCCTGGAAAAATCATGGAGCAGGTCTTTGAAGAATCCGCTCTGAAACACATCAGGAACAGTCAGCATGGATTTACCAAGGGCACATCATGCCTGACCAACCTGATTGACTTTTATGATTAGAAGCAAGGCCATAACTAGGCTGGGGTGAGTGGGGCAATGCCCCAGGTGCTGCTTTTAGAGGGCGCAGGGGACGGATCTGGCTTCCCACAGTGGCTGGGGATGGATCCAGATCTGTCCCCAGCTGCCACAGGGAGCTGGATCTGTCCCCTGTGCCCTCTAAAATTTGGCATCTGGAACTTCTGGCAGCATTGCTGTTGGGGCTTCTTGTGCTGCGTGGGGCTCGCTGCAACCAGAAAATCTGGCTCCCTGGCACAGCCCCAGCAGTAGGGAGCCCCTGCCACCTCCACCAGACTGTGGGGATCTGGATATGTCCCCAGCCACTGCCAAAGGTGGCAGGAGCTTCCCGCCACCTCTGGCGGTGGCTAGGGACAGATCTGGATCCCCTAGGCCTGATGGCAGTGGTGTAAGCTTCCCACCACATCCAGCGACAGTGGAGGACAGAGCCAGATCCCCCTGGCCTGCTGGTGGCAGCAGGGGCTCCCCACCACAGGATTGGGCCCCTGGCTGGATCGGGGGCGGAGGAGCATCTGGGGCTGCTTGGCCCAGGCACAAAAATGTCTAGTTACAGCTCTGATGAGAAGACTGGCTTTGTGAATGTAGGAATAGTTGTTGTGATATAGCTCAACTTCAGCAAAGTTCTTTGTACGGTTTCCCACAGCATTCTTGTCAACAAGTTAATAAAGTCTGGTTTGGATGAATGGACTGTAAGATGGATAGAAAGCTGGCTAGATCGTTGGGCTCAGTGAGTAGGGATCAATGGCTCAGTATCACAAGTGGAGTGCCCCATGGGTCGATCCTGGGGCCTGTTTTGTGTTCATCCTCTTCATTAATGATCTGGCTTGCGGGACGGATTGCATGTTCAGTTCTTGGCATATCTTTCTATGCACTAACATCATGTACAACCAGCCAGTTCAACTGCTCACTCCTTGGAGTTCAGCCCCACCTCCCCCTTTGGGGTGTCTGGCCCCCGATTGGGAGAACAGTGATAAGAGCAGGGGAGTTGGTAGTTTTGGGGCTCAGTGGTTTACTTGAAAACTTGCATTTCCTGTAATTCAACTGTGACAGTGTCAACAGCCGTGGGCACTAGCCAGTTGTGGGATGGCGAAAGCAAAAGCTTCCTGAGCAGAACTCAGTTGATTTAGTCGAAAAGGAGGGTGTGCCTTGGCTTGGGGAGAAGGCAAGTTACTCTGTCTGTTAATGGCATCTGGAACCAGTCCAACAACTTTATAATTAACAAACAAATCTTTAAGGGTGTGACTGATCATGCCTGGGGTAGGCACATGTGATGGATCACATCAGAAAACGCTCCAGGGTCCCCTCTGCTCACACCTGACCAGGACTCTGCTATGGTGGCATCTTCTCCTGTCCAGCCCAGGTCTCCACGCTACCTGTAACTAGCTCCAAAATCCAGCCTTCAAGGATCCAACTCCTGCTCCACCTGGGCTCCTGTGGCGGGTCTGGCCCTCCAGGAGGCTACCAGGATGCCCCAGTCAGAATAGACTTGCAGCCAATATGGGCATCAGAGAGTTTATTTGCAATCCAGTTCACACAGCAGCGAGGACAGTTGGCTATCAGGAGGTAGAGTAGTGACCCTCCCAAGATGAGCAGGGTCATGCCCCAGGAATCCTGCATCTTGGAACCCCATTTTCCTACTGTCTCCTCTCCTCCCTATTCCTTTGTTCCCCTTCCCAGGCTAGGGAGCCCTGACTGTTGGTTTCAACTGGCCACAACTTGTGTGACTGGTGGTGGTGGTGGTGGTGGTGGTGGTGGGGTTCCAGGTAAGATCTGCCTAAAAGCCCCTCTGCCCTCTAATAATCACACATGTTGGGTTCCATCACCAGAATACAGGAACAGAAAAGAAGAGAGCTCGGGGTATTGCCCATGATATCCAGAACCAGTCCAAGAGAGGTTTTCGACTTCATCAAAGCATCTAAAAATGCCACAGGCAGAGGAGGCTGCAAATAGAGAGCAGATTCTAACAGTGCTGGGGGGTGACCTTGAGTCAGCCCTCCCAACCAGCCACAGACAATGCTTATGATTCCCTACTGGACATCAAGAAGCTAAAATAAAATATCGACAGCTCCCTCTACGGCATTTCAGTCACTCGCTCCCAGTCAACCACTGGGTCTAGAAAAGAGATAATTTACTTAAAACTCCTGGCTCTTTACCAAAAGGTTCTTCTGACCCTGAGGGATCAGCTACATTCCAAATCAATATGAGTTTTGGTCTTCTTCAAAAATCCCAGGCTGCCAGCCACTCCCTTAGTAACTAAAGGCTGATGATACAAGGAAGGAAACAGCAAGAGAACTGGTAAAGGGTTAAAGAAATCTCATACCTGGAAACAATTTGACAGTCCAGAGCCATCAGGTTTCCTGTGGAATTGTGGCTCATAGAGTCCGTCTGTGCACATCCGGAACCTGGATGCAGGGCTAGCCTAGGGGGTCCAGGCCGACAACTATCCTGCCTCCCCCCGTCTGGGTGTAGGCCAGCACTGGGTGACTTGGGCCAAAGCCTGCACTCCTTGGTGCTCATGCCCCACCCCCAGGCTGATGGCTCTGCCCCTGCAGAAGCAATTCTGGCTGGCACATGGTGTGGCTTCCAGAGCCAAGTGCTGTCTCCCACCATACTGGGACCTGCCCCAGTGCTGAGGCCTGACAGTCAGGGGTTAAAGTAAAGGGGAATGCCCCAGAATGGCATTCAAGGGCCCCCTGTTTTTAAAAACAAGGACTCCTGTGGCACTTAAAGACTAACAATCCCACTTCGTCAGATGTTTTGAAGATAAGGGAACTTAATTTTCTCCCCATGGAAGCTCATGCAAATTAATAAATTTCTTAGTCTTTAAATGCCACAGGACTCCTTCTTTGTTTCCTCTCAGTGTTCTCCAGGCAGCCTTCCTCTTTGCCATGCTTTAGAATGGTGGGTTACTTACCAGTAACCATCCTTCTTCGAGATGGTCTGCTCGGATTTATTCGGTATTGGGTGTCTATGTGCCACAGCGCATGATTGGCCGGAACTTCTTTTAGCCTTAGCCTGTCGGGACAGGGCTGGCAGCCAGCGCCCCCTTGCCATATATATGGCCCCAGCCCTGCTCCTCCCTAGTTCCCATTAATCGCTAACTCCGAGTAGCTGAGAAGGCGAGAGGGACCTGACTGAATCCGAGCAGCCCATCTCAAAGAAGGACAGTTACTGGTAAGTAACCCACCATTCTTTGAGCGCTGCTCGGATACATTCAGTATCAGGTGACTTTCAGCCATACTGAGGAAGGTGGGTGGTGTTAGAACCTTATCCACTATCAGCACAGCTACCCACAAAAAGCACAGTACCACAAATTTGGATGAAAAGTAATGGGCTGCCAGGCACATGCCTGCGGAAACACCACCAAGTGCAGGACCTTCAAGCGAAGACATGCATGAGAGTGCTGAGGGGGTCATTTGCCACTCTGTCAGGAGACTAGAACTCCAACAGGGCAATCCCTGGGGGACTTGCTATATCACAATAGCAAGGGGAACATCCTTGTCGCCAGCAAGCCCGTCTAGTGTAGGAGGGTTGCCCTTCCCTAGTAGAATTGACTCCTGAGAAAGGCAGTCATGATGCAGAGCAACAAGTTCCTACGACCGCAGGCGATGAGCAAGGGTGGGATAATTGCTGCCCTTGCCATCTTAACCGAAAGGGAGGTCAATTGGGTTAGGTTACTGACCAAGACTGTGGCAGGGAACACATCACCCTTTGAGCAAATGGGGTAGGCAAAAGGCCTTTCCCCAATGACATACTAGCAGGAGATGCCAAGGGTAGGATTGATAAGGGGCACCCTAAAGTAAAGGCGTTCTGCCTGCGTATGGAAGATAATGTGGGAAGAATAACAAGGAAGGAGTAGTTGGGAACCCCCACCCCCTCCATCTGTTGACATAGGGGAACAAAGGGCTTGGGGTGGTGGTGGAAGGGACCCCGGGATAAGGTCTAGACACTCAGCACACCAGTCTCTGGGGCCCAAGAGCCTCAGAGATGCTCTATCAAGGAGGTTGTCATAAGAAGAGACATGAGTACTCCACAAGGGCCCTTCTTAGGGCTGATCCTTCAACTGGTTATAGTAGGAAGGAAGGATCCTTAGGTGCTCCCATCCTAGCATCAAGAGGGATGCTGAACGGCGGAGGTCATGAATGTTGAAAGAACAGTAAGTGAAAAACAGAGAACTGGAGGAAGAGTGGTTGGATTCCCATGTTAGGTCGTCCTGACCAAAGGGTCAGGGGAATGACCTGAGACAGGGATGGTGAGAACCCATCATCGGGTTCTTGGAGGGCTTTATGCAACTTCAAGACTAAGTGTGCATTCCTTTCCCTTGCCCCCGTACTCTACTGTTCTGATACACGGACTCGTGCAGGGAGAGATACACTGAATTCAGAGAAGCGGTATTCGACTATCTCTATAGATGAGTCAGGGGTCTCTAAGGATCGTGCCCCCAAGCTCCAGAGTCAGAGTCGGGGTGGGGGGAGGGGAATGTAGCTCGCAAGATATCCTCTCTTCTTCTCTTGCAAGATATTCTCACCCTCACTTCTATGGAGAGGTAGTCAACCTCCATAACACAGCTGGTTGACTCATCTCTAGTGGCAGGTGTAAGTTTTGGGTCCCGGCTACAACAGGCCAACTATGAGGGATCTTGCATAGTTCCTGATGAGGAGAGAAGATGATGACTTAGCCAAGATGCAAGGCGGAAGTGGTCTATAATGTCTGCTCCAAGAGGGGAGGGGTGTTAATGGTGAACCTCCCTGCGTTTTGGAAGGAATAAGACTTGTGTAGGTCCCGGGTGGGAGAAGGGGGGGGGGCAAGGGAGAGAGAGAGAGAGAGAGAGAGAGAGAGAGAGACCCTCGGTAGAGGGAAGGCTAGCTTACGGCAACCCCTAGTTAGGGAAAAAGGGGAAGCCATTGTGTCCTGTAAGGAACAAAGGGGCAAGAGGAGACGTTATGAAATCATCACCCATAAGGAATTAGGCTCTCCAGCCTGTTAAGGGTTTGTAAGTTTCCTTGGGAACAAGAGTTCTGCAGGGGAACTACCCTGAGCTAAGGACCACTGGTCCGCAAATGGGTTCACTCAGATGTATGAATACTGATGGTGGTTAAGTGCTCTATCCCCTGCCATCTCCCTTCATTGCAATTCTAGGGAGAAGGGAAATACTTTAGAAAGATCACGGCAGCTCGTAGATGGCTGTCTGGATTTTCAGGGGCAAGCAACCCTTGCCTGGCTAGAGGGAGGCACCAGAGCAGAGCGGGTTCCAGTTGAGGGCTAAACTTGAGGTTTGCCCGTGGCCCAAAGGACCAATGTGATGTGATGAAGGTCCTTGGGGAGGAGGGGGGTAGGGGCTGAAAGGCAAACCCCTACACTGAAGCTTGAGGATTCCCCAGGCAAAAGGCCTAACATGAGTCTGAAGAGCATGGCCCCCATATTAAAAGGTGGGCACTGCTGGGGGAGGCGAAGCAGGGGACAGCAGAAGACAAGGGGTATGAGCCTGCCCTCTTACCTGTCACCCAAGGAGCGGGGTACACCATCCTGCACTAGTTTGCCCATGATCTGTTGCAGGCCAACACAGAGAAGGATTGCTCTCGGGATAGCAACACAGGCATGTACCTGTGGCAGTGTGCTCAATGGGAAAAGCTGACAGAGGTGTAGGTATCCTCTCCTTGTCCCAGAGGGCTATAGGGTTTTTTTTGTGTGTGTGGGGGAATTATGTGCCCCCTTCTCACCCCGCTAGATTTCCACCAAGGCGCCGAGGGCATACACAATTGGAATCAAGTGCATGTGAGGAAAAAGGTCTCTGTTGCCAGGCCCTTACTTGACCTGAAGGGTATGATAAGGGAAGAGGGAGACACAGCATTACCAGAGAGGGGGAAGAGGTGTCCCGAGGCTGATTGTGAGTGGGCGTATAACAAAGTGTTTAGGATACTGCCCTGAAGTTCAACGGTTTGATGGAGGAAGAGGTGACCCTTGGGGCTGATCACCTATAACAACGGAAAAGGGGACCACCATTCCACGGTCCAAAGGCTCCTAAAAGGTAGCCCTTACACGTGTGTGTGTGTGTGGGGGGGAATACAATGAGGCCCCCTCCCTCAAGCATTTGAGGGCTCACGGTAGATGGAAGAACACTGAGGCACCTGGGAAGTAAGCATATCCAGGGCTCTGAGTGCTGACCTATGGGCACAGTTGCCACAGATCTGGGAATCAGTGGGTAGGAGAAGGACTGTCCCTCTAAAAGGGGGTCCAATATGGACCACCGTAAGCCCTGGGAGAGGCCAGAATCCCAAAGTCAGGTTGCTTGGCGCATAACCATGGCTGTAGCAATGCTGCAGCCAGCTGTGCTCGAGGCATCCTACACCACTGTAAGGGAATCACGTGAAGCCAAAGCACCTTCTCTGATGAAGGGATCCAAATCTTCTAAGGGTTCATGTGAAAGGGAGCTGCTAAACATGATATAGCATCCCATAGGTCTAAGAAAAAAAAAATCTTTCAACCAAGCCCTGACGGCTAGCAATCTTCAACTGAAAGCTGAAGCTGAATAGGCCCTTTCTACCCATGAGATCAAACCCTCTGGTGGCTCAGACTAGTGTGTCCCAGCAATGCGGACAACAGGACTACGAGGGAGGTGGTCGTAATGGTGACCAGAGACGATGCAAACCCCAGGTTGAATAAGGGTTCCTGGTCTCCCTCGGGGGTGAGACCCAGACCCAGCTAAGCAGGGACCTGGTAAAGGGGGTCAAAGTGTGGTAGGGTTTTCTCTGTAAAACCCCGGCCCTTGGTTCACAACTGTAGTTGGGAGAAGGGACAACTGTGGTACTGCTGTGGCCTCACATGGGGCCATCACACCGAGTTGGGGGTCCCTTCCCGAGGCCTCCGTAGGAGGTAGTCAGCTTCAGCTGTGGTACCGGGAAGACCCCAGTGTCACGGAGAACCCAGAAAAGCCTCTTGGATCCTCTCTGTTCACAG
>ML681984.1:711635-736148 GCA_007922195.1 Podocnemis expansa | reverse complement strand
CTGGTAATACTTCTTTTGATGCAGCCCAGTATGCCATTGGCCTTTTTTGGCAGCAAGAGCACACTGCTGACTCATATCCAGCTTCCCATCTACTATAACCCGTCATCTCATCACAGAAGGCGATGAGGTTGGTCAGGCACAATTTTCCCTTGGTGAATCCATGCTGACTGTTCCTGCTCACTCTATTTTCCTCCAAGTGTTTCAGGATGGATTCTTTGAGAATCTGCTCCATGATTTTTCCAGGGATTGAGGTGAGGCTGACAGGTCTGTAATTCCCCCGATCCTCCTTTTTGCCTTTCCTGAAGATAGGCACTATATTTGCTTTTTTCCAGTCCTTCAGAAACTTCCCCATTCGCCACGAGTTTTCAAAGATAATGGCCAGCGGTACTGCTACCTCATCGGCCAATTCCCTCAGCACTCTCGGATGCAGTTTGTCCAGCCCCATGGACTTGTGCACATCCAGCTTCTTTAGGTAGTCCCTAACCTGACATTCCGTCACCAAAGGCCTCTTTTCTTCTCTCCAATCTGCCATATCCAGTGTAGTGGCCTGGGAGCTGGCCCTGCCTATGAAAACTGAAGTAAAAAAAGCATTGAGCACTTCAGCTTTTTCCTCATCCTTCATCACGAGGATATCTGCACTATTCAGTAAGGGACCTACACCATCCCTGATCCTCTTCTTGTTATTGACATACTTGTAGAACCCCTTCCTGTTATCCTTCACATCCCTCGCTAGCCACAACTCCAATTGTCCTTTGGCCTTTCTGATTTTATCCCTGCAGTCCCTAGCAATATCTTTATATGCCTCCTTGGTCATCTGTCCAAGCTTCCACTTCCTGTAAGCTTCCTTTTTATGCTTTAGCTCAGTGCAGAGTTCTCTGCTAAGCCACGCTGGGTGCCTTCCACATTTGCTGTTTTTCCTGCTCATCGGAATGATATCTTCCTGTGCCCTTCGCAGGGTTTCTTTAAAATTCAGCCAGCGCCCTTGCACACCTTTCCCCTTCAGATCAGCCTCCCATCAGTTCCTGGAGGAAGCCAAAATCTGCTTTTCTGAAGTCCAGGGTCTGCATTTTGCTTCTTTCCATTAATCAGTATCTTGAACTCTATCATCTCATGGTCACGGCTGCCCAGGTTGCCATTCACTTTTACTTCCACAATCAGTTCTTCTCTGTTTGTGAGCAGCAGGTCGAGAAGTGCAAGGCCCCTGGTTGGTTATCCCATCATTTGAACCAGGAAGTTGCCCTCAGCACTCTCCAAAAACTTCCTGGATTGCCTGTGCACTGCTGTATTGGCCTCCCAGCAGATGTCAGGGTAAGTGAAGTCCCCCATCAGCACCAGGGCCTGTGATCTGGAAACTTCTGCCAGTTGTCCATAGAATGCCTCACCCACCTCCTCCTTTTGGGCGGGAGGTCTATAGCAGACACTCACCACAACATCCCCCTTGTTGATCTCTCCTCTAAGCTTAACCCACAGATTTTCAGCTGGCTCTGTTCCACTTCCATAATGGAGCTCTGAGCAGTCATAGAGCAGTTTTACACATAGCGCTACTCCTCCCCCGCTTCTTCCCTGCCTGTCCTTCCTGAACCATTTATACCCATCCGTGGCAGAGCTCCAGTCATGCAAGCTATCCCACCATGTCTCTGTTATTCCAATGATACCATAGTTCCTTGTCTGCGCCAGTACTACCAATTCTTCCTGCCTGTTTCCCAGGCTCCTCGCACTTGTGTACAGGCACTTAAGACATCTGGCTGATTGCCCTACTTTCCCATGTCAATTTTCAGTTCTATTGCATCTACCTCCTTGTATTTTCTCCTGGGATTGTCCTCCTGCACCTGCCTCAGGTATTAAAGCTTCCTTAGAACATGTAGCACAATTATTAGATTTCCCCACTATGTTCCAACTACCCTCTCTTTTATCCCTGGTGTTACAGTCCTGGCACCCCCTAAGTTCCATCCCTTCCCCCAGGTCTCCCACATTGTGACTTACTTGTGGGCTTTTGTCTCCTTCCCCCTTCAAACCTAGTTTAAAGCCCTCCTCACTAGGTCAGCCAGTCTGCGACCAAATATGTTCTTCCCCTTCCTCAACAGATGGAGTCCATCTCTGCCTAGCAGTCCTTCTTCCTGGAACAGCACACCATGGTCAAGGAAGCCAAAGCCCACCTGACAACACCATCTTCGCAGCCAGGCATTCACCTCCAGGATGCATCTGTCTCTACTCAGGCCCCTATCCTTGACCGGAAGGATCGAGGAGAACACCACCTGTGCTCCGAACTCCTTCACCCACGCTCCCAGAGCCTGTAGTCACCTTTGATCTGCCGAGGATCACCTCTCACAGTATCATTGGTTCCCACATGGATGGGAAGCATGGGGTAGTAGTCAGAGGTGTGGATGATTCTCAGCAATCCCTCCATAACATCTCAGATGTGGGCACCTGGCAGGCAGCATACCTCCCGAGAGGCTTTGTCAGAGTGACAGATGGGTGCCTCCGTCCCCCTCAGAAGTGAGTCCTTAACCTCCACAACCCTATTTTTCCTCCTAGCTCTGGTGGCTGTGACCCTCCCAGCCTCAGGGGTGCATGGCATCTCCTGTTCCACCTCATCCATCATCTCTAGTGCCACATAGCGGTTCTTCACCACAATGGAGAGAGGAATGGGAGCAGGGGTGGAGCACTGTCTGCTGCCAGAGGTAAACAGCTGCCTGTGTCCTCCCTCTGTCATAGGCATCCCATCCTTCTCCAGTGGTGCAGCAGTAGTCTTCAGCACCTGGAGAGTGTCCTCCTCTTTGCATGTCTCCTCATGGATGCTATCGAGGAACTTCTCCAGGGCGTGGATACTCCTGAGCCTAGACACCTCCTCCTGTAACTGTCCCACCTGCCTCCTGAGCGATTCCACCAGCAGACACCTGTCACATCAATTCATCTCCCCAGCCTGATCATCAGAGACAGGGAACTGCAGGCCACAGTCCCTGCAAGTCCACACCAGGCTCTGGGTAGAGATATCCATGGCCAGGATGTCTGTCTGGCTACAGGCACAGACGGAGGAGACAGAAGGGGCGTTGGTACAAGCAGTATGGCTCCTCTTCACTATCGTGGCCTCCCCAACTCCTCCCCAACCTCCCTTTCAAACTCCCGTTTTCAGGTCCCCTGTTCGCAAGCCCCCCTGGTCGCTCAGCCACTGGCTTTTAAGGCCTTCTCTGCCTAGGTCAGCCCTTGCCCCTCAAACACACAGTGTTACCTCAGAACTCACATGCGGGTTTTAAGCCGCCTGAATGCAACAAATATTATTTAATTGCCTTCAAAACCAGATTAGTTCTGAGATGGAGGGTGGGATCAGTGCAGCCCAAACAGGTAAAACCCCTAGTGGAAAACACAGCTACAGCCCGCCGATCAAGAACAGATTCAGAGCAATGACGACACAGAGCAAGAATTTCTTTGAAAACAAATATTAACATTTATTCAAAAGATCTTAAACATATTTTCATTTACTCCAAGAGCTTACAGAATTATAATGAGATTTAGAGACTGAAAAATATCAAATAATACTTGTATATCTCAGCGAGCATTACAAAGTGACAGTTTAGAATGGAATACTCTCTGCTGGGTTTCCCGTTTATAGTTACAGACACATAATCACAAACGAGATAGTAAGACAAAGTACATTAAAACATTAGAGACAAATACAAAACACTTAAATTATAACAACCCAAAAGCAAGGCCCAGTTGCCTATGGGATAGGGAGATCTCAGGTCTTACATTTATTTCCCTTTCTCCGCACAATAAGGGTTTTCAGCTTAGGCATTTCCTACCGCAGTCCAGTGGAGTTTGATCTTAAACTTTGTCTGGCAATCTCTTGTCCGGTGTTATTTGTTTCGCATTTTCACTCAGCAGCAGTTCTTAGCAACTGAAGAGACAGGCTTTCAGTGGCTGAGTGGTAATAGGACCTTCAGCATGCATGCAGAGTCAGAGCTTTCAAAGCCTAAGTTGGAACTTAGCTCTTTCAATGTGTGTGCAGCATAATGCTTGTAAGTATCAGACCTTGAGGCGGGACTTGGTTAGCTGTGTGGTCTGGACCCTTCATCAAGCAATAAATCGTACTAACTGGGACTTCACGCAACCAGATAGGACTTCCTCTGGAACCAGCACCTATGGGCAGAACTTAGCTGCATAGTGCGGCCCTTTGGAAAGGAAGGCTGTTCTGAGACTAAGTCCCATGACCTAGCTCAAGACTAAGTCCAGAAAATGCCCTTTTGAGACTAAGTCCCATGACCTAGCTCATCAAAGGTCCACCAGAGACGTCGTTACCCCAGTGAGAGTGTGACTCCTAGTGCAGCAGGAACATAGCCAGAGGCCAGTGGAACCCAATAAGGAGTGGGAGAGGAGACTCCTAGTGCAATGGGAGCCAGCACCAAAAGGTCAGTGCATCCCATAAGGAGCTCCAAGTTCTCCAAAGTTCAGCTGGAAATGCTGCTCCTTATATACAAGTCTGAGGGTCAAAACTCCACCTTTCTATAAACCAGCTGACTTGCTCTATCCAATTACTAAAGGGAGTGGGGGAGGTATGAAGCTGGAATGTGTGGGTGGATGCCTGATGGGAGGGGGAGTGAGCTCATCTCATGCCTCATACCATTGCTCTTAATGCATAACTCTGTTAGACACCATCTAATTTCCATTTTGAATATTGCATCCTTAATTTAATTTTCTCTGCTAGATTGCCTTATCCTATTTTCACCAGATTCTTCTTATTCACTAATTGAAAGCCAATTTAGACGGCAAAATCTCGGGCTACAACAGGGGAAGGGTGACCCCCAAGGCTGATTGAAGCTGGTGATCAAAGGTTAGCAGGGAACAATGGCCCACACAGTCCCCAGACAATCACACAATCACAGTCCCAGTTCCCACAGTAGCTAACGACTAAGAGAAATCACCTATAGGGAAAGACACAAACACACACAGTTAGCAAGTCACTCACCCAAGCTTTGCTCTCTCCCTTGCATCTTATATATTGGTGTATACACACACACACACACACACACAAAACCCCACACATGGAAAAAAAGGAAAATAGAAAAGGAATATAGCAGCAGTTTCAACAATGTTTTAAAGGTCCTAATTTATTTTTCTGGTGGTGTTTATTGAGTGTTATCAGGTAGCTGTGTGTGCAGAGTCCCTGTTTTATTATTAATCACATAATTGTTTTAGCACTTACTTAAAATCTTGGACAGCACGAACACCTTGCTTCTCCCCATTGCTCTCCGGCCACCAAAGGTCATGGCCTGGTGAGGCTGGCCATGGGCTGTTTGCGGCTAGGAGTTACAAGGGTCGGCTGGAGCGTTGAAAGTAGTTTAACAGAATAGGTTTACTTTTTCACTCTACACATACTCTGTATTTGTAGCCGAGCTGGCTATGGGGAGGTAGATGCTATAAACCCAAAGGAGGTTAGACAAATTTTTGCGCAATAATAACATACATAAACACACAACAAGCTTAAGAAAATTCCTAATAAATTTTCAGTGTATCTCCCAACACAAATAACTTATTTCTCAATTTAACCTGGTCATATTTACCACATTTTTTGCTGTTATCTCCAGAGGGTGTTCAGCAGACCCACTTTCCTGTTGGAAAGAATAAAGGAACAGCACAGTGTAGAGTTTAGTGGGAAAAAACCAAACCGCACTTGGCCAGCCCTGGATCTTAAATTACCAGGTCTGACTGCAACCAGCCAAACATCAGGGTTGCATGCTCCTGCCACTCCCTTATCTGAGAGAAGCAGTGACCCACCGTGGCCCCTGCTCTCTGGAAGTGCCCAGGCAAAAAATCCAAGAAGGAAAACTAAAAAGAAGAAAAATTTGGAAAAAGCACCTGCTAAAAACCAGGTGTAACCTGCTAGGGTGGGCTCAAATTCATTCAATTGCCCCTCTCCAGTGCCTCACAGAGAAAACCCCTGATGAAAGCAACTGGAGAGCCAGGATCCAGTTGTTAAAAGGACTCACAGCGAAGACTGCTCAGAGTTTCCATCCCACATTAAACTATTACTCAGCATAAACATACAATGAACTTTATTAACTAACTAAACACACCTTATCCTAAGGAACCATAATACATTTAAACAAAACAGTAAGAAACCCAAGAGTCCCAGAGTTCAGGTGGAGTCACCCTTATCTCAATTGCAGTCATTTAAGTCCTTGGGGCTTGAATGCAGAACGAAAGCAATCCTCATCCTCTCTAGCTGCAGGAATCTTCAGGCAGATGCCATGCAGTCCTTTCTTCCTCCTGTGCAGCCAGCACCATGCAATCAAGTCACTGGCCATCCAACTCTCTGTTCCACTGCAGACAACTCCCCTGCAAAGCAGTCGAAAGCTGGGAGAAAACATCCTGCAGTCCACTCCTGCTCAGCTCCTTTCACTGAGTCCCTTAGCAGATGTCCTCTGCAGCTCTCTGTTTGCTCCTCTTCAGGCTGCTCCTCTCAGGCTTCTCCCTGGGCATGCAACTCCAACACAACAATAAAACTTGTGGGGCATGCTCAGTGTGCTCCCTCACCCTCTTACCAGAAGTTTCTGGTTTCTGGGCTCCAAAATCTGCCCAGCAACGTAACCCAGCCATAAGGGTCCCTAAAAGAGATTGCACCTATTTAGGCACATGGGTTACACAGGCACCCTTTGTTGATCAGGCAAAGGGGGATTGAATGCCACCCATTTTTGGATGGCATGGCGTGGGGGTGCTTTGGGCTGGCCAAACCCTCAGAGGTGTGGGAAGCAGTTAACCTCTTGACCCTCTGACGAGTTAGCAAAATAGGCCTCCTTTTATAGCCAAAGCCCACCACATCAACATATTGCACCATTTGCCTGGGAAATTGTAGTCCTTGATTAACAAATTTCATTATATTCCAGTGCTATGCAAAATGTTTTCTTATGTTCTCAAAAAACTGCTGAGAGCCAGTGCCGTATGTGCTTACAGTAAGGTCTTGAGAAATTGCTTTGGTATGTGGCTGCTAACCCTGGGAGATAAAGTCACACAGAGCTATTGTTTTCTGTACAGGCCTGACCAGCAAATGTCCTGCCAGGCAGTAGCCCATTGTATACACAGGCCTAAAGTTTGGTCAATAACTTTAGGACCCCAATAAAATGTCTTTTTCACACAAAAAACTCTCATCTCTGGAACTATTCCTCTGCAACTGGACAAAGGACTGAGGCTCACCGAGGTGCTGGGTGTCTACCAGAGGAATAAGACTGCAAACTCCAAATTCTTTCATGACCTTGCTTTCTATGGACTCTAAATCATTTGTATGTATGTCATTCACTTTGACCCTTTAACATCACTCATAGTTTGTTTCTTTTCTTTTATATTAAATGTTTAGTATTAGTTACTAAAGGATTGGCTTGCAGCATGGTATTTTGGATATTGTCCAAGCCTATATTGTTCTGGGTGATGTGGCTGACCCTTTGTGGTCAGGAGAACCTTTTTTGTTAAGAGCCCCAGAGGCTAAGTGGGACCAAAGGAGCTGAGGTGCAATAAGGGGAACTGTTTATACTTCGTTATGTTTCTCCATAACTGGGGTGGGAAATCAGCAACATTTTTGCTTATTGACTGGGAGGCTGGTTGAAGTAACACCCGCCAGCGTTTTGGGTAGCTTGGCTCTTGATTTTGCAGCTAGCCCTAATTTTTTGCATGTTTAGATGATCCTCCCAGGGGGGCCTGAGTCACAATGCCAGTGGCCTGAGATAGGACATTTGGTAGGGTAGATTCTGAGTTATTACAGAGAATTCTTTATTAGGTGTTTAGCTAGTGAGCTTTGCTCACATGCTCAGGGTTTAACTGATCACCATATTTGTGGTCGGGAAGGAATTTTCCCCCAGGACAGACTGGCAAAGGCTATGGGAGTTTTTCACCTTCTTCTGTAGCATGGCAAACTTGATGGTGGACTCTGTACCTTAAAGTCTTTAAACCATGATTTGAGGACTTTAGTAACTCAATCTTCATTTAGAGGTTTACTGCAGGAGTGGATGGTGTGACCCAGGCCTCCTGGGATAGCCTTCTGAATGTACCAAAATCAGGGCAAGCTGCAAAACCATGCACCAAACCCCCAAACCACTGACGGGTGGTACTTAAACCAGTCTCCCAGTCAGTAACAAAACATGCTTCTGACTAACCACTCTGGTCATCACCAAGCATAGTAAACAAGAAACAGCCCCCTTTCTGCACATCAGATCCTATGGTCCTCTCTACTCACTGGGTCTCTTTAAGAAATAGGTTCTCCTGACCCCAAAGGGCCAGCCACATCACCCAGAACAATATAGGTTTAGATCTTACCCAAAATACTACGCTGCCAGCCAATCCTTTAGGAACTACAACTAAAGGTTTAATATAAAAAGAAAACAAGCTACATATGAGAGATGTTAAAGGATCAAAGTGAATCACATACATACAGATGATTTGGAGTCCACAGAAAAATCCCTGAAGGTCCTGTAGTTTGCAGATTAGTCCCACTCCTCTGGTGCGCACCCAGCAGCAGCAGCTGGGTGGGTCTCAGTCCCTTGTTCAGTCCCAGAAGAATAGTTCCAGAGGCAGGTGTTGGTTGCAGATAGACCAGAGACTGAAGACTAAAGACAAAATGGAGAATGGGTGATGGCCTTTTATCTCAGAGTCCTTGCCAGATCAAAATGGAGGTGGGCCACATGGTCAGTCCAGGTAACTGGTCAGACAGGTTTCCTCCTGGGCCCACTGTAGCTGGGAGTCCCCTCCTGATGGGCCATTAACAGGACATTAGGTTGCAGAGGCCCAGTCTGGGATTGCCTCAGCTCAACCAACTTGGACCACACATAAAACAAATAAGCTTCCTAGATTCTAATACAAATATGATACCTACATATAAATCACATAAGCATTCCTAGCATATTACACCCTTTCTATTGATACTAAACATGGCATATCACCTATGGATTATTACAAATATGAAATACTAATATGAAAAATAATCAGAACCAGTCCCCTAGACACAGACAGCATCACAGATGGGTGAGGTTCTGTGGCCTGCATCATGCAGGAGGTCAGACTAGATCATCATATTGATCCCTTCTAACCTTAGAGTCCATGAGACCTGATCATGACTTGGGCCCATGGGTGCTACCACAGCAAAAGCTAATCAACAATGGTCATGTTATTTGCCAGCCATCACTTGACGATTGCTTTAATTATAAAGCTCCTGGGACTTGTTCCAGGTGCCATTAACAGACAAACATGGACACAGACCTGACTCCACCTGTCCCAGGCAGACCCACCCTTTACAATAAAACACCTGATTTCTGTGCAGGAAGGTTTTGCATCACACAGCAGGCTAGCAGCCAGCCAATGGAGCTGCTGACACTGTCACAGCTGAATGACACAAAATGCAATTTTTAAGCATACGCTCGAGCCCCAAGACTGCCTGTTTTCCCACTTTTGTCACTGTTCTTCCACTGTGATAATCAGGGTCCAGGCAGCTGGTGGGGGGAGAAGAAGAGGTCTGTGTTGAACCCTGGGTTCGTGATGTGACTGGGATGGACCAGCGACACCCACCAATGAGACAGACACCAGTTCAATTAAACAAAAAAAACCTACTTTTATAGTGACACCTTAAACACCTTCAACCCCTTAACAATGTAAAACAAGGAGATCTATACAAAAACACTTGTAATCAACTAACAATATGAAGCAAAAATCTATATAGGACACTTATAACCAACTAATAGCATAAAGCAAAATCTAAATGAACACTTGTAACTAAATGACAATATAAAGCTAAAAACCTATGCAAAGCACTTATAACCAAGTAACAGTGTGGAGCAAGAAAGTCGATATAAAGCACCTGTAAAACACCTCCAGCCAAACAGGATAAAGCATGAAAGTCTATGCAAAACACTTACAACCTACAAAAGTACTTAGAGTTAAATAACAGTATGGATTAATGACCTACAAGAGGGTGGCCATAATAAGTCAAGGACTTTTCTGGCCTTTTACTGCCTCAGCATCGGTATAGGCACTGACCAGCCCACCCGACGCGTATTTACCAATGGCTGAAAGCCATTCCTCCTTGCTAGCCAAGAAGGGTGGGCGGCAGAATGAAAAAGTCAGATGAGAGAAAACCAACCCCCCCCACCCCCACCCCGTGCACACTGGGGAAGTTTGGGCCCAACAGTTTAGAGCAGAAGCAGAGTAATGAACAATTATACAGTAAGAAGGATGCAAAATACAAATGACTAATAAAACACCTGCCAAATTAACAACACAAAACTACGCTAGACTATAAACAACTATATCATGAAAGTGTTACCAGAATTCAGGTACCAGGATTGTCTTGGTGCCATCAGAGCCAATAACCACACCAAGACTGAAAAGGTATTTGCTTTATTGCATTTGTGATCACAAATGGGTCCCTTGCACTAAAGGCAGAGAGACCCCGATTACAGCAAGAGTTTAGCCTTTTATACCTAGTTATATGTAATAAGCCATATAAGGTTACAAAGAAATGATACATAATTGGCTAAAAGAAATTTTGGGGGTGTGGGGAGGTAACGGATTTTAGGGAGACGGGAAGTTATGGGATTTCTAAGAAAAGGGAAGTAAGGGGGTTTCGTTAGTGCCAGTCTTGTAAACAACATGATGGTTTCACCTAAAGGAAATGATTTTGCTGATGCTATTAACTTCGTTATATGCCTTTGTGATGGAGACCCCAGACAAGCCTCCTGGATCCCCTCTGTCCACAGCCAGTCAGGTCTCTGCCACGGTGGAGTCTCCTCCCGTCCAGCACCTCGGGTCTCCACGCTCCGTGCAGCCAGCCCCCAACTCCAGGCTCAGAGGGTCAGATCCTTGCTCTGTCCGGTCTCCCTGGGAGGGGATTTCCTCCCCCAGGAGGGTCCCAATCGTCCCAATCAGCAGCGACTCTCAGCCAGTGTGGCAATCAGAGGGTTTATTAGCAAACCAGTTCATACAGCAGCAAGGACAGTTGGTATCAGCATCATCAGACCAACCAGAAGTGAAACCCCCAGGGGATTAGGGCTACACCCCAGGGCAGGGTCCTGTCTCTTGGACCCCCATTTTCCCTCTTCCCCCTCCGGTCCTTTGTTCCCCTCCTAGCTCTGCCCACCTCTCCGCCCCCTGGTCCAACCAGTTGAATCCAGTGTGACCAGTGGGGGGTCCCAGGTCCAGGCTCCCTAAACACTACCCCCCTGCCCCCTAGTGGCTCTACCTCATATCACCCACCTGTGTCCCATCACCCAAATAGAAAAGATAGAGGATCAACACCCGTGTCTTCCCTGACTAATCTAGCAGAGGGTTCCCACTTCTCCACACCTCTCCCCCTTTGGAGACTGAACTGAGCGGGGTCACCTCAACCGGTGACCTGGGGAAGTTCTGGCCCCCCTCTCCGGGACAGGGCATCCGCTATCACGTTCGCACTCCCCTTAACATGGATCACCTCCATATCGTAATCCTGGAGAATTAACCCCCATCTTGTAAGCTTGGCATTAGCACCCTTCATCTGTTGTAACCAAGTTAGCGGAGAGTGATCTGTATACACTGTGAAATGGCGGCCCAACAGGTAAGGCTGCAATTTCCTAAGAGCCCAGACCATGGCCAGGCACTCCTTTTCGATGACCGCATAATTTTGCTCCCGGGGCAACAACTTCCTGCTCAGATACGCAACTGGACGTTTCACTCCTTCGTCATCGGCTTGCATCAGGACCGCTCCTAGACCAGTGTCTGAAGCATCGGTGAACACTGCGAACGGTTTGTCGAAATCGGGGTTCACCAGGATCGGGTCCTGGGTCAATGTTGTCTTTAGGGTATCAAAAGCCTGCTGGCACGACTCTGTCCAAACCACTTTGTCTGATCTCCCCTTCTTACAGAGCTCAGTGATAGGTGCAGCTATAGTGCTGAAGTGAGGCACAAACCTTCTGTAGTATCCAGCCATCCCAATAAAGGCCTGGACCTGTTTCTTAGTTTGGGGGACAGGCCAGTCTCTGACTACTTCCACCTTGGCTGGCTCAGGTTTCAGGTGACCGCTTCCCATCTTGTGGCCCAAATAATTGACCTCAGCCATCCCCACCTTACATTTCTCCGCTTTCACTGTCAGCCCTGCCTCTTTCAGTCATTCCAGGACTCTCTTCACTTGGGATACGTGGTCTTCCCAGGTCTGACTAAAGATGCATATGTCATCAATGTAGGCTAGAGCAAAGTCCTCCATCCCCTTCAGTAATTGATCCACCAAGCGCTGAAAGGTGGCAGGCGCCCCCTTGAGACCGAAAGGTAAGACTAGGAATTCAAACAGCCCAATAGGTGTGATGAAAGCTGACTTCTGTCTATCTTCGGGGCCCAGTGGTATCTGCCAATAGCCTTTGGTGAGATCCATAGTGGTGAGATACCGGGCCGCCCCCAACTTGTCTAGAATCTCATCCGTTCGAGGCATGGGGTACGCATCCGACACCGTGACGGCGTTTAGTTTGCGATAGTCCACACAGAACTGGATCGAGCCATCTTTCTTGGGTACCAGAACCACGGGGGAAGCCCATGGACTGTTGGATGGTTGAATGACTCCCAAGGCCAACATGTCCTGAACCTCCCTCTCTACATCTCGGGCAACCTTCCCAGTGATTCTAAACGGGGAACATTTTACGGGGGCCGTCATCCCGGTCTCTATGCGGTGTATAGCCAGGTTAGTGAGTCCCGGCCAGTTAGAGAACAGTGACTTGTAGGATTCCAGCACCATGCTAATCTCGTCCCTTTGCGCTAGGGTCAGTCGGTTGGACAGGGGAATCGAATTCAGGGGTGATTCATTCTCCATCCCAGTGGTGGGGCTTATCAAGGGGTCTTCTCCTGGACCCTCCCATTGCCCACATACAGTCAGTACCAGCCCCTCTCGGTCAAAGTACGGTTTCATCATGTTGACATGGTACACCCTTTGTTTGCGTGTCCGACTGGATAGTTCCACCACATAGCTCACGTCGCTCAGTTGTTTGACGACCTTGAAGGGTCCCTCCCAGGCAGCTTGGAGCTTGTTCCTTCGCACTGGGATAAGAACCATCACCTGATCCCCAACCCCACAGGATTGGGCCCGTGCATTGCGATCATACCAAACCTTCTGCTTTCTCTGGGCCTGTGTTACGTTCTCCCGGGCCAAGCCCATAAGTTCAATGAGTTTCTCCCGGAAAGCTAGCACGTACTCCACCACTGACTCCCCAGTGGAAGATGCCTTCCCCTCCCATTCATCTCTGACCAAGTCCAGAGGACCCCGGACTCTTCTCCCGTACAGCAGTTCAAACGGAGAGAAGCCAGTGGACTCCTGAGGCACCTCCCGGCATGCAAACAGCAGGTGGGGTAAGTATTTGTCCCAGTCCTGCGGGTATTGGGCCATAAAGGTCTTCAGCATCTGTTTCAGCGTCCCGTTGAACCTTTCCACCAGCCCATTAGTCTGAGGATGGTAGGCTGATGCCCAGGTGTGCTGGACCCCGCACTTCTCCCATAGACATTGCATGAGGGCTGACATAAAGTTAGATCCCTGGTCTGTGAGGACCTCCTTTGGGAACCCCACCCTGCTGAAAATGGCTATCAGAGCATCTGCCACTTTGTCAGCTTCTATAGACGCTAGAGGGGTGGCCTCCGGATACCGGGTAGCAAAGTCTACCACCACTAAAATATATTTTTTCCCTGACTGGGTGGCCTTGCCTAGTGGCCCGACTATGTCCATCGCCACCTTCTGAAAAGGCTCTTCTATGACAGGTAGGGGCCTCAGTTTGGCCTTACCCTTGTCTCGGGCCTTCCCCACCCTCTGGCAAGTGTCACATGACTGGCAATATCTCTTGACTGCATCAAAAATTCCCGGCCAGTAAAAGTTCTGCAACAACCGCTGTTGAGTGCGTTTAATTCCCTGGTGTCCCGAGAGCGGAATATCATGGGCCAAGTATAACAGTCGGTGACGATATCTGTGTGGGACCACCAGTTGTCGCCGGATCTCCCATGGCTCTGTTCTCACCACCAGGGTCCACTCCCGGTATAAGAACCCTTTCTCCCACAGGAATTTTTCCTTGTGGCCTTCTGTGAGATGTTCCTCGGCCTCGAGGTCAGCAAGGGCCCTCAGCCTTGCTAGCGAGGGGTCCCCCGGCAGAGCCTTCTGAAACTTGACCGTTGGGGACGCGGTTGAAATCTGTTTCCCATCCAGAATGGGACCTTCCTCCTCACATCTTCCTGGCCCCAACAGTCTCCTTCCTCTTTCCCCGACATCCCCCAGGGTTGTCTCTGGGACCCTAGGTTCCAGTAGCCCCTGGCGGCTCTGGCTCCTGGTAATGACCAACGTATTCTGGCAACCATTGGGCCACTCTACCAGGTCTCGCCCCATCAGCACCTCGGCCGGCAAGCGATCGTGCACCCCCATTTCCTTCAGGCCCTCCTTGTCTCCCCACTTCAGATGCACCCTTGCCACCGGGACCTGGACCGGCGGGCCGAACACCCCCCTGAGGTTCAAATATTTATCCGGGATCATCTTGTCGGGTCCCACCACCTCCGGCAGAGCCAAAGTCACCTCTGTCCCTGTGTCCCAGAACCCCTGGACTTTTCTTCCCTCTACCTCGATAGGGAAGAGGAGTGGCTGACCTCCCATAGGTGGGCCTGAGCTCACCTGGCAAATGGAGAACTCCGAGCCCGGGGCTTTGGCCTCTCCCAGCGAGCCCACCTGACCATCCACCGCTTTTGGGGTGGCTGGAACCTCCTCGGGGACAGCTCCTACCCAGTGAACCCCTCGACCAGCTGGCTTAGCTCCCTTGTCTCCGTGTCTCGGGCACTGTGCTCTCTTGTGACCCACCTCACCACATGAGAAACATCTCCAGTTCCGGAGATCCCCAGGGCCTAGCCGCGTGCTTTCCCGGGAAGGTCTGTTCTCCGGGGCCACTTTCTGGGGGTCCTGTTGGAACCTCCCCGACCAGTCCCCCTTCCGGACTCCCTCCCCCTTCAGACCTAGCCCATGACCTGTCTGGCTGGCCACAAACTCATCTGCCAGCTCGCCGGCACTGCGCAGGTCCTTGGGTTTCCGGTCCTTCAGCCACAGCCTCAGATCAGGAGGGCAGATATTGTATAACTGTTCCAGGCCCACTATTTCTCCCACTTCCTCCCTGGTGGCGTTCCCAGCCAGGCCAGTCCATTTCCAGAGGTAGTCCTTTATCAGCGTGCTGGTTTCCAGGTAGGTCATCCCTGGTTTTTTCTGCACCGATCGTAGCCTCTCTCGGTATGCTTCAGGGGTCAGCTTAAACTTTAGCAACAGGGCTTGCTTAAACTGCTCATAGTCCCCAGTCTCTGCCCCCTCCATCCGGCTAAGTACCTCCATCACTTTTGGACCCAGAAGGGGGGTCAGATACCGCAGCCAGTCTGCTGGCTTCACCTGATGAACACTACAGGTTTTCTCAAAGATGGTAAGGTAGGTATCTATGTCCCCCCCTTCCTCGAAAGGCCCCATCAGCTTTATATTTTGAGGCCCAGCAGTACTGCTTGTTGGGGACCCCTCCCGGGCCCTAAGTTTAGCCAGCTCCAGCTCATGCTGTTTCTCTTTCTCTCTCTCTGCTATCTCTATCTGTTTGCTTTCTAGCTCGAATTTACGCTGGCGCTCTTTCTCCTCCAGCTCGAGTTTGTGCTGGCGCTCTTTCTCCTCCAGCTCGAGTTTGTGCTGGCGCTCTTTCAGCTCATGTTCCTGGGCGCGTGCTTTCAGTTCCAGCTCCTGCCGTCGCAGTTCCAGTTCCAACCGTCGTAAGTCCGGGGTGGAACGGAGCTGGGAGCGCCCTCTACGGGCTGGGGACTGTTGCTGAGAAGGCACGGGGCTACAGCTCCCAGCTTCTCTGGCCACTTCATCTGGAACCACTCGGGAGTGCGTGCGACCCCCGTTGGATGGGGACTGTGGCCGGGAAGGCACGGAGCTGTCGCTACTACTGCTCCTGGTCCCCCTGGAGGTTTCCTTCCTTGAGGGGTCTCTCTCTTTCCCCCCGTCACTCTCTACCAGCTGGGCAATTAATTGTGCTTTAGTGCATCTACCTACACTCAAACCTCGAGACCTGCAGATTGTTACCAGCTCGGTTTTCAAATACCATTTGTACTCCATGCTGCTGGATTATGCCCAGCACTTTTCAGTTCAGATACTGCCAGGGCAAGAGAGACGCCTCAGGCACTGTCACAGAATCAAGTTTCAGTTCGAGGCTGGTAGGTGTAAAGGGTTTGAATGTCTCCCTGCTGACAGGTTCAGGTTACACGGAGCACAGCCGGGACTCTCCTCTGGACTGACCTCACTTCCCCCACCGACCAGTCAGATGCAGGTCATTTGCATATTCACAGAGCCAGATGCCGACGATACACACACTGTCCTTGCAAGAGAGATCAATTGCTCTGGCACATCACTCAGCACCCGCAGCCCCCACTGGGTCGAGCAGTCACTCACTGTGCTGATCCGGATCCCACCGCTGCCACCAGATGTGATGGAGACCCCAGACAAGCCTCCTGGATCCCCTCTGTCCACAGCCAGTCAGGACTCTGCCACGGTGGAGTCTCCTCCCGTCCAGCACCTCAGGTCTCCACGCTCCGTGCAGCCAGCCCCCAACTCCAGGCTCAGAGGGTCAGATCCTTGCTCTGTCTGGTCTCCCTGGGAGGGGATTTCCTCCCCCAGGAGGGTCCCAGCCGTCCCAACCAGCAGCAACTCTCAGCCAGTGTGGCAATCAGAGGGTTTATTAGCAAACCCGTTCATACAGCAGCAAGGACAGTTGGTATCAGCATCCTCAGACCAACCAGAAGTGAAACCCCCAGGGGATTAGGGCTACACCCCAGGGCAGGGTCCTGTCTCTTGGACCCCCATTTTCCCTCTTCCCCCTCCGGTCCTTTGTTCCCCTCCTAGCTCTGCCTACCTCTCCGCCCCCTGGTCCAACCAGTTGAATCCAGTGTGACCAGCGGGGGGGGTCCCAGGTACAGGCTCCCTAAACACTACCCCCCCTGCCCCCTAGTGGCTCTACCTCATATCACCCACCTGTGTCCCATCACCCAAATAGAAAAGATAGAGGATCAACACCCGTGTCTTCCCTGACTAATCTAGCAGAGGGTTCCCACTTCTCCACAGCCTTTCAAAAATTCAGCTTACATATGCAGTACTAAAGGTCATCTTACAAGCTTACAGAATTCAGTACTATAGGTCAGCTTACAGACTCCCCGTTTTTGAGACACTTGTTAAAATAACTGGTGGCTCAATTTGCCACGGGAATAAAAGCAAGTAAAGCAAATAATTATTGATACTAGGGAGGGGCTTGGATAAAACAGGTGCAGGTTTCCGGGTCCGGGGCTGAGGCAAGTACAATTTGTTCAGGGCGTGGAGCTGCCGCACCTGGTGTGGCCAAATGGAGCTGCAAAATTCGATGGGAAGTGGAAGCGTCCAGAATGGCTACCACCTGCATGCTGTGAACCACCCGAGTGATTAATTTGATAATACACGGAATAAAACATGGGAGGCAAGCAAGACCAATAAGACCACAAAGCACCATAAACAGCACACGCTTAACCCAGGGTCCCCCAGGTAACCATGAGAAAGGATCGAAATCCCATCCTTGCCACTTTTGAACTGGCACATGCACCAGTTTTCGAATTTCCTGGGTAATTTGCTTTACCACCTGGCCATTATCATCGATGTGGAGGCAGCAATTAGAATCATTCAATTTGCCACACACCCCCCCTCCTCCGCGAGCAGGTAATCCAGAACTATGCGGTGCTGGTAGATGGCAGTGCGCATTTGGGTCATTTGATCTGCTAATAAATCCAAAGCTCGGGCAGTTTGGTTAGTAATAATTTCCACCACAGCCTGCAAGTGGAGGATTCGGTTGAGATTATAAATGGGCTCCCAGGCCCCATATATGGGCTCTTGAGGATTCCATGTAGCGGGGCCATAGTACTGGATAATGCGTTCCGGGGGCCACTCATCATCTTTCCAATTTTGACTGCTTCCACTCGCTATAGAAGTCTTAATAGATCTGACAGACCGCTTAAGATCATCATATACTTTGACCCCCAACTGGTCTCCTTGAGAATTAGCAAGCAAAAAGAAAAGAGGCTGTATATATCCAGCATAACAGATACCACTCCAATTGGGAGGCAGCCATCTATATGCCTTATGGCCGCAGATCCAATAATGGCCTTTGGCCGCTATGGTTCCATTTGGAAAAGGACCATACCCGGTTTGGTTAGGTTGTAAGGAGGTACGGTTGGTGGGGAAGTCAAAGTAAAGGGTAGTTTTTTTCCCCAGAGGGTTTACATTAAAATTTCCTGAGACCTGACATTTAAAAGCCCCGTCGACTTCGGTACAGTTTCGTCCCCATGCCTCCATGCCAGTGCGGGACCAGAAATACTTAAAGGAGGCAGCAGTGTTATTTGGAAATAGCCATCCCCATACCATGCGGTTAGAGGGCTGGCGTTTGGTGGTATTTTCGGTTATACCGCGGTGACTGCGTATGACATAGGGAGAAAGAGTGTAGATGCAGTTACTGTTACCTACACTCACACCATGTGGTACCGTGCGATTGAGACAGAAATAGCCCATTGCGGGATACTGTATGAACCAAGGAGACCTTGGGGAGTCCCAGAAAGGGGATCGGATAGTGATTTCAGATTTATTGCTAACCAGCCAACGGGGTTCTAGAGGACGGGCGACCCATGGCCATGCCTCCCTCCCTCCCAGGCCCCCACATACCCAACAACTGGTCAAGTTAAAAGCTTCAGCAATGGTTTCAGCCAGAGTAAAATAGCTATTATCTTTGGGGTCTTCAGGAAGAGGGGAAGAGAAAGGGGCTAGTACTATTTTAGCCAAGAGCAAGACCGCAAGTGCATGCTTGCCTACCGGAATTTTTGCGAGCGGACTGGCCTGGTGTCCCTGGAGACTCATAGTGAATTAATACCCTGCGTTAGAATGAGCCATCCTCCTGTAGTCGCCGAATAACACAAATGCAATAAAGCAAATACCTTTTCACTCTTGGTGTGGTTATTGGCTCTGACGGCACCAAGACAATCCTGGTACCTGAATTCTGGTAACAAAAGGACTATACAGGATACAGAGAAAATAGTAACAATTACACAAACTATGCAAAACTCAGGTAAAGAAGCTACAATCACAGACTATATATAAATGGTACCAAGTAGAATGATTAAGAGAAGGTAGGAGGCCTATATCGATTTATAATACCTGTCCCAGGACTGCGGTAGAACCCAAAGCGAGGAGGCGGACCAGCTGCAGCATCTCATTACTTAATCGTTCGGCCAGCAATCCATGTACACCCCAAAAGGAAGGTCTCATGGGTGGGTGCTCCCTGTCTCAGTCGGGGGCCAATCTGACCAGGTCGCAACGTGCCCTTTAGCATTCGAGGGTGGGAGAACACCAAGCTAGCTGAGACAGGGGGTTTTAATAGAATTTTGCCCAGCCAGAGTAAAAAAATAGCCAATTAGGAGTAGGATCCTGGTCAGGACCAATGATAAAACTGGGACCCCAGACAATGACCCCTCCTTCGTGGTGACAGGGGTGCCAAGAAACTGTTGGGGGGGTAGAAACTCACCCCCTTTGTTGTTGACAGAAACTAGGGAGGAAGAAACTCACACAGGAGACTGAGAGCCATCAGGGGAGATAGATACTTAACGTTCTTCCCCCTTGTGCTGGATTGCCCAGAGATGGAGGCCCATTAGGGAGATCGACACTTAACATTTCTCCTTGAGAGCAGCATAATCCAGGGGGCTATGTGTGGGGCGGGGTGGCCATCATGGCTGCCACCTCCACTGACAGTCTGAACCCCAGAAGGCTAAACCGATGAACCAACTGGCTGTACACAACATTAGTGGATATAATAATGCATCAGGTAAAGTGTTTCGTGAGCACTTGTAATGTTCTGGGCTTGGTGGTCATCAGGAGACAGTTATAGACTGTGGTGATGGGTCCGTGTGTCCTTATACAGAAAATTTCATACCTGTGACCTGTACCACAAAGCCCAGTACACCTTCCAGTAGGGAGGGATCCTCTCAGGAGAGTTGTTTAGAGGAAACTAACTGCAAGTGCCCATCCATAGTCCAGCCAGCAATAAGCAATGGGAAACCATTGAAGTAAACACACTGAAACTTACAAGAAAGTTCCAATTTTGGGTCATGACTACAGTAACAGTGCAAGCTTAGCAGTCAGTTAAGATTTGCTAAGTTGATCCAAAAAAAACCCAACAAACCTCCAAGGAGTCTAGTGGAACTTTTAAAGACTAACCAATTTATTTATTGCATAAGCTTTTGTGGGAGAAAAATCCCACTTCATCAGATGCTTTGAAGATGGCAGCACTTATAGAACAGGAGGAAAATAAATGCAGGGAAGTTTAAGTCATAGGATTAGGCAGGAGCATCACTGCCCCGGGGAAGGACCTGGGGCACTGGCCCAGGCCCCGCCCCCATAGGCCATGTCCCCGAGCAGGGACAGGGCAGGGAGCAGCAGCTGTGGCCGCTTGGGCCGCCTGGCCTTAGAAGGGGCCAGAAGCGGCAGCTGCTACCATGGGCAGCTGGGCTCAGGATCCCCAGCCGGGCACAGGGCGCGGAGCAGCGGCTGCGGCTGTGGGGCCACCCGGCCTTGGGGAAGCGGTCACTGCTGCCACGGGTGGCTGGGCCCCAGATCTCCGGCCCAATGCAGCCAGAGACCGGCAGAAGCAGGGGCCCTGCAGGACCAGAGGCACTGGCACTGGGGTTCAGGGCACGGACCCTGTGTGCCCAGCACCAGCGACGCCCCTGAGCCTGGGAAACAAGCAGAAAGAATTGGAAGTCCTGGCACAGTCAAGGGATTATGATGTAATTGGAATAACAGAGAGGTGCTAGGACAGCTTGCATGACTGGAGCACTGCCATGGGCAGTTATAAATTCTTCAGGAAGGCCAGGCAGGGAAGAAAAGGTGGAGGAATAGCAATATACATAAAGAAGCCATATGACTGCTCAGAGCTCAGATATGAAACTGGAGGAAAGTCAGTTGAAAGTCTCTGTGTCAAGTGCTGAGGTGAGTGCATTAAGGGTGACATCATGGTGGATGTCTTCTATAGACCACAGACCAGAAGAGGAAGTGGATGAGGCTTTCAATGGGGAACTAGCATAAGTTTCCAGATCACAGGACCTGGTTCTCATGGGGGACTTCAATTACCCTGGCATCTGCTGAGAGGGCAATACAGCAATGCATAGACAATCTAGGAAGGTTGTGGCCAAATTCTTGGCACAAATGCTGGAGGAACCAACTAGGGGCCTTGTACCGCTCAACCTGCTGCTCACAAACAGAGAAGAATTGGTAGGGGAAGTAGAAGTGAATGGCAACCTGGGCGGCAGTGAGATGGTAGAGTTCAGGATCGTGATCAAAGGAAGCAAGGAAAGAAGCAGAACACAGACCCTGAACTTCAGAAAAACAGACTTTGGCTCCCTCTGGGAGCTGATCAGCAGGATCCTTTGGGAGGCTAATCTGAAGGGGAAAGGAGGCCAAGAGAGCTGGCTGTATTTTAAAGAAACCCAACTAAGAGCACATGAAGATACCATTCTGATCTGCAGAAAGAACAGCAAATATGGAAGGACCCCATTGTTGCTTAGCAGAGAACTCTTTGTTGAGCTGAAATACAAAAGGGAAGCTTACAAGAGTTGGAAGCTTAGACAGATGACTAGGGAGAGGTATAATGGTATTGCTTGGGATTGCAGGGATAAAATCAGGAAAACCAAATGGCAACTGGAGTTGCAGCTGGCAAGGGATGTGAAATGTAACAGGAAGAAGGTCTACCAGTATGTCCATAACAAGAAGAGGATCAGGGATGGTGTAGATCTTTTACTGAATGGGGCAGGGAACCCACTGGTGGATTATGCAGAAAAGGCTGAAGTACTCAATGCTTTTTTCACCTCAGTCTTCACAGACAGAGTCAGCTTTCAGGCCATTGCATTGAGCAACACAGAATGGGGAGCAGGAGAGTAGCCCTAAGTGATGGAAGGTCCTGTTAGGGACTACTTACAGAAGTTGGACATGCACATGTCTATGGGGCAAGATGAATTGCATCCGAGGAAGCTGGCCACTGGCCATTATCTTTGAAAACTCATGGTGATTGGAGGAAGTTTTGGATGATTGGAAAAAAGGCAAATACCGTACCCATCTTCAAGAAAGGGAAAAAGGAGTATAGTGGAAACTACAGACCAATCAGTGTCTCCTCAATACCTAGAAAAATCATGGAGCAGGTCATTCTGAAACACTTGGAGGAAAACAGGATGATCAGGAACAGTCAGCATGGATTCACCAAAGGTAAATTGTGCCTGACCAACCTGATTGCCCTCTGTGATGAGATGACTGGCTTTGTGGATGTGACAACAGCTGATGACTTGGTGTAACTTGACTTTAGTAAAGCTTTTGCTAAGGTTTCCAAAGGCATTCTTGTCAGCAAGTTAAGGAAGTGTGGGTTGGATGAACAGAGTGTAAGGTGGACAGAAAGCTGGCTAGATCATCAGGCTCAGTGGGTAAGAATCATTGGCTCAAAGGCTAGTTGGCGACCAGTAACAAGCAGAGTGCCCCAGAGGTCAGTCCTGGGGCCAGTTTTGTTCAACATCTTCATTAATGAGCTGGATGATGGGATAGATTGCACAGTCAGTAAATTCACAGATAACACCAAGCTGGAGGGAATGGTAAACACACTGGAGGGCAGTGAGAGGATTCAGGGAGATCTAGACAAATTGGATCTTTGGGCCAAACAAAAGCTCATGAGGTTCAATAAGGACATGTGCAAAGTCCTGCACTTAGGAAGGAAAAATCCCATGAACTGCTACAGCCGGCAACTGATCAGCTAGGTAGCAGCTCTGAAGAAAAGGCCTTGGAGGTTATGGTGGATGGCAAGCTGGATATGAGTCAACAGCGTGCCCCTGTTGCCAAAAAGGCCAATGGCATATAGAATAGAATCATAAGGACCTCATGAGATCAGCAAGTCCAACCCCCTGGGAATTGAACCTATGACCGTCTGCATGTTAAGTAGAGGTGCGAGCTACTACACTATGCATAGTGAATGCTGTGCTATACCTGTCAAAGTGTTGCTAGTAGACTGAGGGATGTGATTATTCCCCTCTATTCAGCACTGGTAAGGCCACATCTGGACTATTGTGTCCAGTTTTGGGCTCCCCACTACCAAAAGGATGTTGAAAAAATGAGAAAGAATCCAGCAGAAGGCAACAGAAATGATTAGAACTCGGGGGCACATAACTTACAAGGAGAGACTGAAGGTACTTGATTTACTGGGTCTGCAGAAGATAAGATTGAAGGGAGGATTTGATAGCAACCTTCAACTACTTGAAGGGGTGCTCCAAAGAAGAGGTCGCTAGGTTAGTCTCAAGAGGACAGACCAAAAAGCAATGGTTTTACGCTGTAGCTGGGGATGTTTAGGTTGGATATTAGGAAAACTCTCTCACTAGAAGGGTTGTGAAGCACTGGAATGGGTTGACTAAGCAGATGGTGGAGTCTCCATCTTTGAGAACTTTTAAGACTTGGTTGGACAAAATGCTGGCTGGGATGATTTAGTGGGAGTTGTTCCGCCTTTAGCTGGGGGTCAGACTAGATGACCTCATGAGGTCCCTTCCAACCCTAATATTCTATGATTCTATGCTGTGAACCTGTCTGGCAGCACTAGAGAACTTGTATTACAAAAGGGAATATAGCTAAGGTAAAAGTGTGAAGCCTGCTATTGTCTCTTTATTTTCATTTTTCTGGGTGACTTGTAAGTGTTGCGTCCTCTTCTTATTTCATCTGGGATTTTCCTGTTAGAGAACTTTTCTATTTATATAAACCCAAGCAGATCTCCGTTGCACATGCTGTGCAGAATGTGTCCACAAATGAACTCCCACTGAGGGTGGGATAGAGGAGGCTGACGTAAGCACAGCGAATGTGAGCTCTCCCCTGCCTCTAGTGATTAGCTGGGGAAGACAATGCTAGGACCTAGCCCTGTTTGCACAGGAATGCCCACAATGCCTTAGCATGTTGTGTGATGGGTCTGCTTTGCCTAAATGCCCACTTGTGGCTGGTGTTAGATCACAAGTCAGTGTTATTAGGAGTGCAGGAATAATAAAGGGTTGTTACCCTCACTGAGTGATTCACAGCCACCAGAACTGTGCTTGGCCTGCCCTGATTGAAGGACTCAGCCTCAACTGAACTGCCCTCATCAGGAGGGGATGCCAAAGCCTGGGGAGAAGAAAGAGGATTCATACCTGATGTATGGGTGCTACTGCTGGAGGGTCTGAGATCCCATTTGTTCTTTCTTCTTTCAGGAAGCAGGGAGGCGATGACTGGAATAGGTCACCCAATTGCATTGTTCTGTTCATGCCCTTTAAAGCATCTAGGCCCCCCCTTGCTGCCTGAAGATGGGGCATTGTATAGGATAGCCACTGGTCTGACCCACAATGGCTGGTCTTACCTTTCTAGTGTTAGAGCACAAAGCTCTGGTAGTCCCCGAGTCGGTCCAAGTGGTC
>ML681984.1:682155-711625 GCA_007922195.1 Podocnemis expansa | reverse complement strand
TGGTGTCTCAGGACCCAAAATGGAGTCTGCTGACTCATGCCCCTTCACTAGTCTTGTTAATCTGCACACAGAAGACAGACTCAAGAGGAGGCAGAAACAAGAAGAATTCTGTGGAGCACTAACACATGTTTTTAGGCATAAGCTTTTGTGGGCTGAAACCCACTTTGTCAGATGTGCTTGGGACTTTCCAGAATCAAAACAAAAGTGAAAGCATGCTGTCAAATTGACTTTTTGCTGTTGCAGGGTGTGGAAGACAAATAAGCTCTATAAAGGGACGAAGCAGAAGAGAGGGTCATTACATCAACTTTGGGACCAGCAATCAGGACTGTGCTTCTTAGACCCTTCCACAGTCTGCTGTCCAGCATCTAACCCCAGCTGAATCTGATGGCAAAGCAGATGTAGAACTGCAGTTGCTGCAGCCCCTGAAGTGAGAGATCAGACATGGGCCAAGCGCAGCAGCATCTGGTGAGTAACTTCCTCCTCTCCTGACTGGCTGTGTCGACAAAAAAAAATGTTGCTTAAAAACAAAAAAAACCCCAAAAACCTAATTTGCACTCCTGAAAAAAGGTATCAACCACTATTCTTGGGTAGGGAGACTGTAGCAGAAGGGGGCTGAGGGTGCCCCGTGTGGTACATTTACATCAGGTAAGTCTGCAGTGTAAATCTGGGCTCGGACCAGCCCTGTCCCCTGTTACAGAAAGTTAATGCCGCACCCTGTGACAAAAGAAACACTCACTGACTGGAATCAAACCCCTCTTAATGCAGAAGCAAAATACAGAAACTTGTTTTTGTGATATTGGTCCGTCCCCCCCCCAACAATAATGCCCTCTCCTATGGTATCCCTCAACCCTGGGTAAAACTCACCCCAGGCACCATCTCCCCTCCTGCCTTTCACCCTTTGGGGGACCTCCCTATAACCATGAGCAAAGGCACCTCTCTATCCTTTCATCCCCCTCACACTCTCCTTTGCTGTGCTGCCTGAGGAAGTGCTAATACCACTGCTCATCACTATCTCAGTGTTTCTCTCCGCTCCCCCCCAACCTGTATTCATCGCTTGTCTTAGGAGAGTGCCAGTTCGGGGGAAATATGTCTGTTTTATACAATAGTGCAATGCATAGATCTGGGGAGCTCTGGATGCTCCCATAGCCAGGGCCAGTTCAACCACAGAGGTAAACTAGGCAGTCATCTAGGGTGCCAAATTAGATGGAACTGAATTCTTGCTTTCTTTCTGAGCAGGTTGAAAACTGTCCTTTCTTTGCTCATCTTTCCCTCACTGAGTACTCAGTTTAATAAGCCATTAACAGCAATGATCCCCTTATCTGCAAATCAGCTCTGAGGCTGCTGTTGTTCAGGGGCAAGGCTTTTAAATGTTAATCAGGCCAACACTTTTAAAGACTTTACAAACAGGGCATATTGCTGCTGTAGGTCCGGAGGGGCTGCAGCTCCCCCATATCTGGGCTGTTTGCCACTTGCCAGCAAGAAGCAACTGGAGTCAGGTCAGTCTTGGGGCGTGGCCACATGGCAGGGCCTGGGCCCCAACCCCTGAACCTTTTTTCAGGGGAGCAATGCACCTGCTAACAAAATTTATTTATTAAAGCTAGACTCTTTGCAACAGCAGCAAAAAGAAACCTTTCCCCTGTCCCTGTTCCCAGACCCAGATAGCAGAAGCTACCAAAGCACCAGGCCAGGTGAGTAAAGTCCTCCCAGATAGATTCCAGTGAGTTATTTACAAAGCTGGGGGGCTGGCTAGGCAGAAGTGCTGGGCGGGGGGGGGGTGCCCCCAGCCATGAGCCCCTCCCAGTCAGGAACCCAGGTGGGACTAAAGGTCAGAACTGAGTAGCAAAAACAGGGGCTTGATGCCAGTGCCCAACCTGAGCTGACCGCCCCTCCAAACTGCTCCCACCAGAAGCTAGACACAGGGGGAGAAAATGTCCTGCCACCATCACCTGCTGGTTGGGGAAACCACGTGGGGGGGAATGGTACCAGATGACTGACTCTGTTAGCACGTATAAAGATATGCCAGGTAAGGGGTTTTACAAAAGCTTTGCAAGGTTCCGAGCTTGGTGGCCAATGGCCGTCAGGCAACACAAAGACTGTGGCAAAGAATCCGCCTGTCCCTCTGCAGAGAATGTTACACCCGTGACCGGTACCACAGTTCCTGGTACACCTCCCAGTCGGGAGGGGTCCTCCCAATCTAGCTCAGATGCAAATAACTTCAAATTCCCATTGTCCAGCCAGGCAGGGACAATGCGGGGGGGGGGGGGGAGGACCCTTAAGGTAGAGGAAAGACATGGAAATGGAGAAGAAATCTAAGGAAGAAGGGAGTTGCCTCCACTCTATGTAACCAGGAATCACCCTGGGCTGAAAGAAAGAAGAAAACTGCAAACTCTTAAACAAGGAGGGGCCTGAAGTGAACGGTCCAGTGGTAGATTAGGGGCCTCCCCCTCAGTGGCCCCACCTTCCTTCACCTGGGGCTGCAGCCCTCCTCACCCCGCCCTCCAGTCTAGAGCCCTGCTCCCTGCGGGAGGGTCAGTGGTGGGTGGGGGACTGGGGCCAGAGGCTGACTCCAGCACAGCTGACTGGCCCCACTGGGGCAGCAGGGCTGCCCCGCACACCCAGGCAGCTTCCCGCATGGCCCGTCTGCACTGGAGGCCGTACTGCACAGCACAGCAGCCAGCCCCACCCCACCCCTATGGACAGCCCAGGCCAGCCCAAAGGCAGGGCAGGAAAGCAGAGCCTGGCCTCTGGGCCAGCCCCTAGGGGCAGGATTAGACTCACAATGCAGTTGCAGAGCCCAGCCTTCGCTTGAGGGTGGCTCCACTCTCCTCAAGTGCTGCATGATGAAGGACACCTCAGATTGTGTGGGCCCCTGGGCCTGGGCCCCATAGGCCCATGCATTATCCGCTCATGGAACAGTCTTAAGAAACTGAGGGGCTAGGGCAGGGGTCAGAACCCAAAAGAGAAGAAGAGCCATTACTTAAAATTTCTTCAATAATGAAGTGTTTAGAGAGCCACAGTGTGCATGGACTCTTGGTGGGGCTGCAGGGGGAACTGGTGCCAGGGCACTTGCCACAGGGTCCCCCGGTGGGGCTGGATGGGGACCCTGGAAACAGGAGTAAGTCCCCCTGTAGGGTCCTCCCCTGAAGCCTGGTGTTTGCTGCATGCAGGGTTTCCCAAACGCAGGGGGCCCTGAGCCCAGAGCCACAAGGGGCAGCCAAAAAGCTATGTGCAGCTCTGGAGCCATAGGTTGAAGACCCCCCTGGGCTAGGTCCAGCATCGAGAGAAGCTGCTGTCTGTGGAAATACTGGATCTCCCCGGACAGGCGCATGCCAGGAATGTATTTGGCAGCACTAGAGAACTTGTATTACAAAAGGGAATATAGCTAAGGTAAAAGCGTGAAGCCTGATGATGGATCTTTCTATTCATTTTCTAGGTGACTTGCAGCTGTTGCTTCCACTTCTTACTTCACCTAGGATCTAAGGTTTTTCTCTTAAAGAAACCTTCTGTTTATATAAACAATAAGAGCCCTGTGGTACCTTAAAGATTAACAGATTTCTTTAGGCATAACCTTTCATGGGCTCCAACCCACTTCATCAGATGCACTCGGGGCCGGCAGGATTTTATTCAGGAGGACAAGGCAATACACCATACTTGCTGTAAATGTAAGAATAGTGGTCATATTCACGCACACATTCATGTCCAAGAAATTTGTTTCGAAATAAAAGTTAGCAGGTCCAGATGACACCTCCTCATTTCGAAATAAGGAGCTCCCTTATTTCAAAATAAGGAAAAATCATTTCAATACAATGAAACCTAGTTTTGTATCGAAATGGCTGTGTTATATCGATATGTCACACATATCGATATAACACTGGAATTTCTCCCAGGGTGCATTGCACCCTGGGAGGATGTCCCACCCGCCCCCACCACCACCCTGGCTAGGGTGCTGAGGCGAGCTGCAGCGTGTGCAAGGGGGGCTGCCGGTGGGGGAGCTGGCTTACCAGCTGCCCCTGCTTGCCAGCAGCAGGGGGTACAGCAGGCGCCCCAGTGGGCTGGATCTGCTGACCAGGCTCCATGGCTGCCCCCCCTGCTGCCAGGGCAGAGCTAGCTGGAAGCCCAGATCCCCCAGCCCCTTATGGCTTGCAGGCAGCCAAGGGCTGAGGGATTGGGGCGCCCTGCTAGCTCTGGCCCCCGCTGCCTGCTCAACCTTCAGCCCAGGCTAGGGGGCACCTCACTAGGCAGCTCGGGCTGGAGCTGGCTCTGCCGTGAAATTTACTGTGATGGCTGTGAAATTGACCAGTCTGGGATCTGCTTGCAGTTTGCGGCAAGCATCCCCCTGCCCCTGTGTTGAGGCTGGGGTGGGGAAAGGGAGGTAGAAGGGGGGCTAGGCAATCCATTACCCCTGCTGCCTGTGAAGCAGCATGGAAGAGGGGCAGCTGGGAAAGCCGGAGGGAAGAACCTGTGTTAGGTGCCAAGGCTTCCCTGGTAATGAGTGGGCTTCACAAAAGCCAGTGCCCTGTGCAGGGATGGCATGCAAGGCCTGAAAAGGCGAAGCCATCTCATAAAATACATGACCCAGATCTAACCTTAAAAAACATGTTGTTGGAAAGCACAATGGTGGTGTTACAAGTAGACTAGGGTTCTGAAATGCATGTGTATTGTCAATAGTTTTCTGATAATGTTTACACTCATCTTGTTAGAAGTTAGTGAGGTAAATGAATTACATCTGTATCTGTTACCTTCTCTTTGTAGAGGTCAAAAGGGAATGTTAACAGTTAGATGGACCTTGGATATAACACTGAAAACTGTTAATGGTGCTAATGCAGCTAATGACCTGTGGTGTCTGAGAGGTGAAGGTTTTTCTTCAGAGAACAATATACCTCCTTACTAATTGCCAATTAGACACTGAGTCATTGATCTCTACCCCCTGAGCCCAATGATCTAGCCAGCTTTCTATTCACCTTTCTGTTCGTTCATTCAACCCATACTTCCATAACTTGCTGACAGGAATGCTGTAGGAAACCATGTCAAAAGCTTTGCTAAAGCTGAAGTATATCACATCTATATTTATTCCCACATCCACATATCCAGTCATCTTATCACAGAAGGCAATCAGGTTGGTCAGGCATGACGTGCCCTTGGTGAATCCATGCTGACTGTTCCTGATATGTTTCAGAGTAGATTCTTTGAGAACCTGCTCCATGATTTTTCCAGGAATTGCATCTGCAGTACTCTTCCTGATGACTTGTAGTAAAGCATTGTGAGGGAGGTTGGTGTAAAGAGCTTCTAAAATAGAGGATGATGTTTCCTGGAAGCTCACCAATGGATTGTAGCTGTCTCAGGATGTCCATGGTGTCTCAAAGGTAGCTGGGAGTGCAGGTAGCATAGAGCATGAGGCCAGGGTTGTCCTTGGGGGGGTGCGGTAGCCAGAGCCTATTGGCTGGAAAGAAATAGTCTGTAAAGTCAAGTTATTCTGCACTTGCCCACTAGGAGGGTTTCTTGCCTCTTCCTGTGAAACAGCTGGTACCAGCAACTTTCGGAGAGAGAAGAGGGGGCTAGATGGATGCCTGATCTAACCAAGTCAGATGTTACCTGCATTCCCATTAGAGTGAACTGAAATGTGTTGGATGCTTTACCTAGAAAGGCCATGTAATCAAAGTCAGATTTTGTTTTAACAGACATAACACCTGGAGAGTTACTATTCACTAAACGTGCTACAAAGGTGCCAAGATGAGTGATGAGGAAATATTTGTGAGCAGCAAGACACCAGATGGAACCATATGCTCCCCTTCTCCTCTTCCATCTTCCGATAAAAGTGTACCTCTAACTAAAGAAAAGTTAAAAATTGCAGAAGCAGCAAAGCAGACAGCAATGGAGATTTTGAACGATGCACTGAAGAAGAAAGATCGAGTGCTGATGGAGAGCCCTCAAGCTGTGTTTTTCGGTGAGGGTGGAGATAAATTCTGGATGAAACGCCATGCAATAGTGACAGAAGAGTTAGTGACAGCTCTAATTTCAGAGCTCAAAGCTGTGATATTTAAAGAGGATCCTACCAGGGAAAATACTTATGCCTATGTTTATCCAAAGTCTGAAGCCAAAACAGTGTATTTGTGCCCACTGTTCTGGGAGTCTTCTACACAGCTTGGAGAAAATTCCCAGCCAGGGACCCTAATCCATGAAGTGTCTCACTTCCTGGGTACATGTGATATCCCCTATTTCAAAGCCAGTATCGACGTTGCCTTCAGAGGGAAGTTGGTAAAAAGCAATCCATTCCTCCCGGCCCTAGATCTGATTTGCCTTTGTCTAGCAGAGTTAAACGCCTACAATATAATGTATGAATTTGAAATTACCCTAACACACAAGGAAAAGTACAAGAATGGACAATACTCCTGCTGTGGGGAAAAAGCCATGAACTCAATTTGCGAGAGAGCTGTGCCTGATGAGTTTCTTATTCACAATATCAGGAAAAGGTAAGTGACTTTCATTTCCCACGAGCAGCATCAGTTGTGTGTGGTTCCCCCCCACGGTTAATGAGTTGCAGGGGTGCCTAGGGACCAAAGAAGGGATCCTACCCTCAGTGTGATAGGGCTGCACTCACAATCCAAAGTCAGCACTGGAGCCAGGGAGCTCACAATCCAGGATTACACTAAGGTACAAATGTTGGAAGAAGTGGACAAGTATGGCAAGGGGTGAGAAGCAGGGGACAGGAAAATGAACATCACTGGGTCCTCAGCTGGGGCAGACCAGCGTGGCCCCAGTACAGCAAACAGAGCGATGTCAGTGACACTAGCTGAGGACCAGCTCACAGCCATACGTAATAGTTCACACGTCTCAGCCTTCCTCACACCAGCCCCAGTCACACAGCGTTGTGTCCCTGCACATCATGGCCAAGGTAAGTCTGAGGGAGGGTCTGGGGAAGGACTGGGGAGAGTTTAGGACAGAGCTGTCAAACTCATTCTCTGGCAGGCCAGATTTGACTTCAATGTACTTCAAGTGGGCTGTACATACCATAAATGGAAATACTACAGCTTACACTTTCATGGCTGCGTAGATTGCGCTCTGCTGTACCATGCAAGAACTCTCTCTCGCTGTCTGTTAGGGAGCAATGAGAGACTGCACTCCATGAGGCCACAGGCTCTCTCTCTCTCTCAATCTCTATTAAGGAGAGGTGTACTCTCTCAGGCCAGTCTCATGAACCCAGCGCTCCATGATATCATGAAGCCTGACACTCTCACAGCAAAGTGAAGGGCTCATTGACCTGCTCATCCACCAAGGTGATTTATGCCAGTGGGTGCCAGAAGTGCCCCCACACCTTATACATTGGACAAACAGGAGAATCTGTGTGCAAAAAAATAAATGGGCACAAAGCTGACATCACAAAGCACAACATTCACAAACCAGTAACTGAGCACTTCAATCTTGCTAATCACTCTACTGAATAATTGTTAATAGCTATGCCCAAGCAAGTCAGTAACACATCAGGACTTCAAAGAGAAATTGCAGAATTGGAACTGATATGCAGATTTGATTGTGTGAAAGCAGGATTAAATCATGACTATGGATTCTTTTCCCATTATAACAGCTGATTTGACCTCACTCTTGTCTATGTGCTGTTTTCCAGTGTTTGAATGGCAACAACTGCTTTGATTTGCTGTTACAGTGTGACCAGATCCTATGAATTACATTTCCCTACATTTATTTTCCTTCCATGCTGTAAATTCCCTCTCTTCAAAGCATCTGACAAAGTGGGCTTTTCAATCCCAAAAATCTCATGTGATAAATAAATTTGTTAGTCTTTAAGTGCCACAGGACTCTTGAGTATGTCTACACTGGAGGCTAAAGTTGACTTAACCTGGGTTAAGTCAACGTAAGCAACCCCAGGTCTATATTTAGAATTTTTTAAAGTCTACTTAAGCACTTAAGTCAACTTAAGCTTTTTAGTTGACTTTCAAGTGTAGGAAAGGTCCAGGCCCCGGTCTCTGCCCCATCCTGGGTCCTAAGCTGCTTCCAGGGCCAATCAAGGCCACAGCCAATGCTTGCGAGGGGCTGAGAACTGGATCCTGCTGCCTGGGAGAAGGGGCTAGGAGCCCAATCTTGTTCTCAGCCCCTTGCAGCAGGCAGTGGGGGCTAGAAGCAAGGGTCTGGGAGTACAATCTGGCTCCCAGGTCCATGCAGGTCATTTGGGGGGTGGGAGCCAGCTTCTGCCACTGGCAACAAGGAGCAAGAGGCTTGGAGCCAGCCCCTGACCCTAGCTGCAATCGGACACTGGCACAGGGAGCCAGCTTCTGCCCTGGCTTGCAAGTGGCCAGGGCAGGAGTCAGCTCCCTGCTCTCCTGGCTGTTTGCAAATAGCTAGTGGGTGGAACAGGCTCTACATGCCCCTGGCCACTTGCAAGCAGCTAGGGGCAGGAACTGGCTGTGCATGCCCCTGGCCGCTTGCAGCTAGAGGCAGGGGCCAGCTCCAATCACCCTACCCCATGCATTGGCTGGCAGAAGCCAGATCCTGGTCCCCACCACCTACAGCATGAGGTTGGGAGCCAGATTGGGCTCCCAGCCCCTTGCTGCGGGTAGCAGGAACTGGCTTCTGTCCCCAGCCACCCACGGCAAGGGGCTGCGAGTCAGATCATGGTCTCAGCCGCTAGCCACTGGCAGCAAAAGCTGGATGGGGCCCCAGGGCTGGATCGGGGCCCCAGGGCATAATCACTCCCCAGAGTGGGGTAGGGGGCTGGTCCTGAGCCAGGCCTGGGGTATGTCTACGAGTGTACACATACCCCTAATTTGACTTCACAATGTCGACTTAATGTCAGCCTTGTGAAGTCAACTTAAAATAGCCCCCTAGTGTAGACACAGCCCTTGTTGGTTTTGCTGAACTAGACTAACACAGCTACCCCTTTGGAACTTGGCAAAATTGTTAAGTGATTGTCTTCCCCCACTTGCGCCTGGTGGTTGTTACTTACATGTAAATACACTTTTCATTTCCTTTGCACTCACTTTGCTTAATTTACCTCGGAAACACAGTGAAGCTGGGAAAACAGCATTCCTTTGACTAGGAAACACTGGGCGTAAGCTCCGTCTCCCAAACACATTTAAGGAACGTGTTTCCAGCACACACCTGTAACTCTGTATACGCTGCCTGCACACACACACCGTCCAATGATATTGACTGGCCTGTCACCAGTTTGCACACAACACCTCGCATGGCACCTTTCAGATATGGACTATGACAATGGTGAGTGGGGTGGGCACTGAGGGTGTCAGGCCTGATGGTGTGTGATGCCCGCTGACAATTGGCATTTGAGGCTGCCAAGTTCCAGTGACAGCTCGTTTCTTGGCTGCAGGAAAGCAGCACATTGTCCTGGAAGGAAAGCCTCTCCCTCTCCCTCAGGGTACGTCTACACTTAGGTTAGTTTGAATTAACTAAATTTGAACTAATTAATTCAAACTAACAATAATTAGTTTGAATTAAGTAAATTCTAATTAGCACAGCCACACTAGAAACCCTAATTTGAACTAGCATGTCCATGCACAGGACTTGCACATTCGAATCAGGTAGGGGGCACTATTGCATAGGGAAAAATCAAGCTGTGATTAATTTGAACTAACAGTTTGAATTAACACAGCTACATTGATTAATTCGAACTAAATGAGTTTGAATTAACCTCAATTCGAAATTAAGGGAGGTTTTATAGATTTGAACTAGGCTTTCCTTAGTTCGAACTAAGGGAACTCCCTAGTTCGAACTAATGAAAGCAAGTGTGGACATCCACTAATTTAGTTTGAATTAAGCCTCCTTAATTCAAACTAAATTGTAAGCGTAGACATACCCTCAGAACCTCTCCTGTTGGCAGCTCTGGTGCTCATCTAGAAAGTGGCTCTTACACCAACCCTCCCTGCTTTGTTCAGCTCTGCCCCCCCCTGCCAGGCCCTGATTCACTGGCACTGGAGCCACCATCGAGTGGAGCTGATCAAAGCTCCAAGGGCTAGAGCCTCCTGGCCTTTACCCCAACACCAACAACCTGGCCAGTCTTGGCCGCTTACCTAGGAACCATCTGAGGAAGTGGGATTTTCTCCCATGAAAGCTCATGCGAAAAATAAATCTGTTAGTCTTAAAGTGCCACACAACTCCTTGTTTTGTTTGCTGGACTAGACTAACATGGCTATCCCTTTGGAAATTGACTGGCTGTGCAGCCTGTACAAAGAGTAACTTGAATGTTGCTGTGAGTCTTAGCATAAGGGCCCAGCGCTCACACAGGCAGGCTGTCCCAGGCAGCACAGGTCAGGAAATTCAGGGGACTCTCCATGACTAGGTTGTTACAGTGCTGGGAGTTTATTCTGGATGCTGGGGTGTTGGCACAATCTAAGCCTAGAACCCACAACCACTGTGAGGTTTGTGCTGCTTTTGGCAACTTGCCCAGACGTTAGTGCTCATGCTCATGAGCCACTCCAGACAGAGCAGCAGGGTGGGTCCTTCCTGCCTTTTCCTGAAGGGACCCCCTGCAGTTGGAGGAGTGTGGTCCCAGCGCCACAGCTCTATAATCCATGACAGTCACATGATGTCAATCACTCAAATGCCTAGACACAAGACGATGAACATCCATGCTTTCAGCAGGTGGATGGGGCACTTCCTACAAGGTACCAAAGGGCCAAAACATCAGTCTCATCTGGAATATCATGCAGTTCTGGTCCCTGTGTTTAAGGAAGAGGAATTCAAACTGGAACAGATGCAGAGAACAGCTGCAAGGATGATCCATGCAATGGAAAACCTGCCTTATGAGGAGAGACTCAAGGAGCTTGGCTTGTTTAGCCTAACCAAAAGAAAATTGAGGGGAGATAGGATTGCTCTCTATAAATACATCAGACGGATAAATATCAGGGAGGGAGAAAAGCTATTTAAGATCAGCACCAATGTAGACACAGGAAAAAATGGATGCAAACTGTCCAACAGGAAACAGACTTGAAATTAGACACAGCTTTCTAACCATTAGAGGCATGAAGTTCTTGAACAGCCTTTCAAGGGCAGCAGTGGATGTGGGGGAGAAAAAAAAAAGCCCTGCTGGCTTCAAAACTGAGTTCGATAAATGTAAGGAGAGGACAGGATGATAGGACAGCCTAGTTTGACAATTGACTAAGTTTTGACTATTGGTGATGGATATGCCGGTGGCCTGAGATGGGACGTTTGATAAGGAGTGCTCTGAGTTAGTACAGAGAATATTTTCCAGGTGTCTGGCTAGTACGTCTTGCCCATGTGCCCAGGGTTTTGCTCATCTCCATATTGGGGTCAGGAAGGAATTTCCCTCAGGGCAGATTGGCTGGGGCTCTGGGGCATTTTCACTTTCTTCTGTATTATGAGGCATGGCTCACTTGCTGGTGGATTCTCTGTACTTTAAGGTCTTTAAACCATGATGTGAAGACTTTAATAACTCAATAATAGGTTAGAAGTCTACTACAGGAGTGGATGGGTGAGGTTCTCTGGCCTGCTTTGTGCAGGAGGTCATACTAGATGATCACATTGGCCCTTCTAACCTTAGAGCAAGAATGCCCAAAGCTTCCATACATGGGGAGCCACACAGCCTGATTGGTGTGGGCCTGCAGGCCACAAAATTCCTGTTCCCTAACCATGGGTGCTAGGGATGAATCCAGTTACCCCCACCCTGCCACCAGCTTCCTGTGCATCCCCGCTCTCTTCCCTAACCCCCCAACCCCCTGCACTGTGGCACCACCTTTCGCCACTCCTTAATCCTTCTCCCTAAGCCCCCCGCCTTGCTGTGCCGGCTTTCCCAAGTCTCCAACACCTTCCCTTACACCCCTGCCCTGTGCCACCGCTTTCCCGAGTTCCCGAGCCCTTCCTTAAGCCCTCATCCTCCACTGCCAGCTTTCACCACTCCCTGACCCCTCCTTACCCTGACGCTGGCTCACCTGAGCCAATCCCCCCAACCCAGGCCCCCTCACCTGCTCACTCTGGAGCCCATGCCACTTGCTCCTGTCCTGAAGATGCTCTGAGCATGATCAAATCATGCTATTTCAAAACTCCCAGCCTGGGCTGGGACTGCCCCATGCTGCAGTGCTTGATTTTTATCATCTCCAGTGCTCTGACCCAGTTAAAATTTTGCATTCAGGGGCTGCAGAAAAGTGCTTTGCAGTACACATGTGGCCTGTGGGCCTTACTTTGGGCGCCCCTGCCTTAGACTCTATCAGTCTGTCACAAGAAGTGACAAGCTACCACTGGAGATAATTCATAGCAGGAGTGTCACTTGCTTCAAAAATCTCTTGGAGCCTGGTCCAGGCCCAGGCTCCACACCACCACCAACCCCAGCCTCCTGGACCAGATCCAGACCATGCGCCTTATCTGGCCCTGCGTTTCCAGCTGGGTTTGTAGCTAGAGCCGGCTGCTGCCACCACAGCAACAGCAGCTCAACCAGACCCTGAGCCCAGCCAGGGATCTGGGGCTGGGCCTCCACAGTGGCTCAGCCCCATTGCCCTGGCCAGGCTCAGGGCATTGACTTTGCGACTAGAAGCCCATGTCTCCCCTGTGCCTAGCACCAGTGATGCCTCTGATTCAGAGGTGACTTATCACAGCATATCATTCTGATAGGACGGTCCCCAAACAATCTTAGCCCTTCCCTATAATGATGAAATGCAATTAACCAATTTCTACTGGTGTTTAGGTTATCAGTCTTTCCTCATGGAATCGCTACAGGGAAGAGTTAAAGGTTCCTGGGCCACGAATGAGCATTTCCAGTCTTTACCCATTTTAGTTCCGAAGAGGGAGTCGTGGTACCCTGTTTAGATTTCTTTTAACTTTCCTAACTCACAAGTGCCTACATTTATAACTCATTGCCAGGATAATTACAACCTTCATATAATGCTTCTGCCAATAAATGCTTCATCTGTACTGCCAACTTCACTCCAGTTTATCATGGTGGTTTTCTGTGAATACGGATGAAGTAAACATTGACCATGAGATTAGATAGCATTCATCATTTGAAAGGGTATAAACCCTCCTGCTCAGGGGGTGAGCCAGCCACTAACTGCCTGGAAAACAGCAGCAACTTAACTTGTGGGGAGCTTGTTCCCGAATTGTCCCGGGGGGGGGGGGGGGGTGTTTGCCTTCGTTTGAATCGTCTGTTTCTGGTCCCTGCTGGAGGCAGAATACAAGGCAACTGCTGATGTATTGTTGATCTGATCTGTATGGCGAGTCCCAGGGTCTAAAGTTAAATTTTGGATGATTATCTAAATGAAATCCATTGATATTCACCCATCACCAGTGCACAGCCATCAGCAAGGACCAAATTCAGCCCTGGTGTAAGTGCATAGAGCTCCCATGGAAAGTCAGTGGGAACATGTCACGATTTCATTTGAAAGTGCAAAGGCAAATATTTTAGACCTGGAGAATAACTTTATTTCTCTTTCTTTTCTGTCAGTTTGTCAGAAGAGAAGATGTTCAGTGAAATACTGAAGGAGTCATTATTGCAAGCAAGAGACAAATTGAAGAAACACCTGCCTGAGCTTCGGCAAATTGCAGATGATATTGACAAAGTTCACAAAGGAGCTACAATAGGAAACATTACTGGAGGGACAATCGGAATTGCAGGGGGCATAACAACCATTGTGGGCCTTGCTCTCGCTCCTGTTACATTTGGAGCATCGCTGATAGTCTCTCTGACGGGGCTGGCTGTTTCTACTGCAGGGGGACTGACCAGTGCAGTTGCCAGTGCCACGGATATTGGAGTAACTCAGTCCAAGAAGGGGGCAGCAGAGAATCTCTTAAAGGAGTGCAATTCTGAGCTAAAAAATATTGACAAGTGTATAAAGATCATCCATGTAAGTGCACAACGGGTGAAAGATGGTCGAGGTAGTGATATTCTGATTTCACTCTCACAGATAGGGTCAGGAGCAGGGCGAATTGTTCTCAACACCATAAAAATGGTCAAAGCTGGGCAGCTCCTGGCTAATGCTGGTAGAGTAGCAAGATTTGCAGGACATGCTACCCATGTTCTAACAGCTCTCACCCTGGCATTAGATATTGCTTTTGTAGCAAAGGATTCTGTGGACCTCCACAGAGGTGCAAAAACAGAGCTGGCCACTAACATCCGAGAAGCAGTTGGGGAAATGGAGGAAATGTTTGATGAAGTCAGTAAAATCTGCACAGTCCTAACTACAGGTGAACAAGAGTGAGTATTCTGAAAAAATAAAGTTTTCAGTCCTGCGAGAGACTGAACATCAATCCTCCCTGACTTCCACAGAAACTGGAGGGACTCAGCACCCCGCATGGCCATGCTCTCAAGACTAAAGAAAGTGAGGTTCCTACAGAACACACCTACTCCCTGTATCCAATCCCCCACTTTTTATTATTCACCTGCATGATCATTACACTTTCCAAATATTATTAAAACAAGAACTAAAATCAGTCACTGAAATATTCAGTAGCAGCAGTAGTTAAAAACTTTCTCCACAATTAAATGGTAAGATATGGAGTAGTGTATCCTATAGTTAAATTCCAGCCTGCTTTTTAACCTCAATGTCTTCCCCAGGAGAGATTTTAAAATAGCAAATTCTGCACACTTGCCTTTTTGTTCTCAGCCCAGAGTAAAATTTGGAAAATCTCAGATATTTGGCTCAGTCTTTTGAGTTGTGTGTGTATTAAGATAAATCACAGACAGCTCCATACACTTCTCTAAATTCACTGATTCAATTTTGTTCAAGTTTGACTTACTTTGTAGCAGGGCCATCACCAGTGCATGGCACAAGGGCACGTGCCCTGAGTCCTGGCACCAGTGCCCCAGATGGGCTGGCACAACCCCTGCCTCTCCCGTCACTGTTCCCAGCTGGGTATCTGGGGCTGGGCCAGCTTTGGTAGTGCCTGCCTCTCTCAGCCTGGGATCCAGGCCAGGCTGCCCCCTGGCAGCCAATACCTCACCCTGCCCCATGCCTAGCTAGGGATTGGGGGGCCAGGCTGGCAGTGGTAGGAGCCTGTGTCCCTGACTCCAGATCAGAGCTGAGGCCCAAGGGTTGGACCCCGGTGGCAGGCCCTGGGTCTTTTCCCAGGGCAATGATGCTCTTGCTTTGTAGATCTCATTGAAATCAACCAGCCATGTCTGAAGAAAGTAAGTTATACACTCTTAACATTATGACCATTTAACATTTTGCATAATAAACAAAAGATTTTTATTCCCTCAAGAGGAAAACAAAAATCCATGCAGTCACCTCACTAAATGGATTTTTCAGACAAGACCTTAAGCTGAAATCGTATCTGTTCTACCTGCCTTTTAAGGAAAGTACATGATGCCTCTCAAAAGTAGATATTTGTGCAACGCTTACTATATGACCAGGGCTGGATTAATGGAAGGGCTATGGGGGTTGAAACCCCAGCCCTGGACTAAAAGGAACCTCTGGCTCCAGCCCCTAAGGCCCCTGCATTATCCCCACCACCACCTCCACCCTATTCAGTCTGGCACTGGAGGGTGGGGATTAGCGCTGGGAGGGAACCTGCTGGTACTTTTTAAGGAGCCCTGGGATCAGAGGCTGGACTCCAAGCACTCCCACCTGCTCCTGGGCCAGCCGGTCCACAGGGTGGGCACACGCATTCACTCCACTCCAGGGCTGTGGCTGACTGATGTCCTCCAATTCAGTGCAGTCTTCCAGGGCCCATGGCATGGGGGGTGGGGGGCACTGAAGATAGCACTGCATGCCAGCCAGCCTCGCCCAAGGGGGCAGACTGACCACACCAGGGCTAGGGAAGGAGCACCGTGTGTAGAGTGGCCTCTGTCCCCAGCCCCTTTCCCACCTCCTGCCACGGCCCGCCTACAGATAAAAACCCTGGTAACTCTTCTCAGTTAAGAACTGTTGAACCACTGTGGCTGCTTCAGGGCTTGATCCAGCACTGAGCACTCGGCCCAGTGACGTCAGTCCTACGTCTACAGTAGCCAGCTTTGTTCGGACCTCCTTAGTCTAAACTAAGTAGCTCCCACTTAGTTCAAACTGACCAGGAACTTTTCAGTTTGAACTAACCACACATCCATCAAATTAGTTTGAACTAGGACATGTGGTTAGTTCAAACTAAGCCTTAGTCTGTGTCTACATTGCACCTAGGTTCAAACGAAGCACTTAGTCCGAACTAAACAGGCAAACTTATTAGTTCGGACTAAGCTTTACCTAGTTTGAAAGAAGAAATTTCTTAGTTTGAACTAGACAAAGCCTAGTGTTGACATGGAATAAATTAGTCCAGACTAAACTTGCTTAGTCCGGACTAATTGTGTAGACATAACCAGTGGGACTATGTGGATACATCAATGCCTTGTTGGATCAGGTTCAGTGTCATCAGGGCTGATGAGCCCTTACTGAGAAGTTCCTCAAGGAAATCAATATGTCCTGATAACAGCATGACTTACAGCTACAGGAAATCAATTTTACCTTGGCCTATTGGCCTAGCCTGCTTGCTTGCACATATGCTTTTCTGAATAGATTTAGGTATTCGTTTTATAATCAGAGAGTCAAATTCATATCAAAGTCTTAGAGCTGTAATGCAAGAGACCTACAGGCCACATCCTGTATGATAGCTAATGCCATTAGTATACACCTGTTCAGGGCCCCTCACCCAAATAAGCAATGATATGTTAAAAGATAATGTGCACATGTGATCATAACCTTTGCCCTAGACATGTCAGGAGCTATGTTTCCTCTAAACTGTGCACGTGTGTGCATGCACACAGGTTGTGAAATCCATGCACACAACAAAATAAAGTGTGCCCAAAAAAATTCAATAGTGCTAATATTTTTATGCTACTTTTAAGGTGATTTCGAGTAACACATTTCAAATAAGGTTTTGTAATTTATAAAATCATTTCCATCACCAGATCAAAATAAAATTTAGATATTATTTGAATCACACACACTTACTTCATTGCACTCACAAGTTTGACCACACTCACTGGAGTGTGCACAAATTTGGACACTGGCTCCAAAAATTTGCACAAAAGAAATTTTTTGCACACATAGCCTATGAAAAATTAGAGGGAACATTGGTCAGGAGGCAACAAGACACAAAGGGGCTGCCCAGTTTATGCACCAAGTAAGCTTCACAACTTCAACACAAACCCACAGATGCACCTAGAAATAACTAAAAGATGATGAACTCTCTAGAAAGATTATGGACACGTGAATAACACACATGAAGAAGCCAAGTTTGGACATAGGAGGACCCATTTTCTTCAGGGTATAAAAAGGGCAAATAACTTCACTTGGATGTATTTGGTACGTACTTCTGTGACCCAGGCCTCCTGGGATAACCCCCTGAAGGTGCCAAAATGAGGGCAAGCTGCAAAACTAAGCATTAGTCCTTGTCCACATTGTGCTTATCATATGTACTCACATATAAGCTAAGATTTTTGTGCCTGCAAATTGCTTTTAAAATGGACACTCAGCTTATATGTGGCTCAATGCGGTAGACAGCCCCAGCCCAGGAGTTACACAGTAAGTCTCCAGCCCTTATCGACCCCTCATTCACCCGCAGAGCGAACACTGCCGGCTGCACACTGCTGCCAGCCGCATCCCCTACCTGGCTGGAAGGCACAGCCTCCTGGCCGGCAGAGCTGCCCTGCCCCAGGCTGGGTTTTTACAACTCTCGCACTGCCCTGACCATGCTCAGAACATGCTCAGGGAGGAAACAAGCAACAGCCTATAGCGTGGCTGCTCCTGGCTCCAGCGGCCAGGTAAGGGAGCCAGGAGATGAGCAGCCAGTGGGGAAAAGAGAATGGAGAAGTGGGGGATTGGTGAGGAAGGCCCGAGGGGAGCTGGTGGGAGGGCAGGCAGGTTGGGGGGAAGGGCTGGAGAGACCAGGGGTAGCCAACAGCAGGCCAGGGAGGAGGGGTTAGGGTGGGAAGGCGCTGGGCAGGGACCCAGGAGTTCCATAAATGATATTATTACATTTCCAAAGAGGATTCCTCAATGTATGATGGAAAAAATGTTATCAAATTAACCTGTATCAACTTTCCTTGGAACTGACAAGTGCTTGCCATAGAATTTGGATTCAGTGCATCACAAATTGCACTGATGTCCAGCTTACATACCAGCGACCAGATTTTCACATATTGCCTTCTGAGCTGCATACACAATATGACAATTGCCTTTCTGGGCTTCAGTGCAGTACCCAATCACTGGCCAGTTGAACTGAGCATGTATAACAGCACACTGGTAAGCTCTTCTGGATTTAGAAACATGTGGTGCAGTTTTGATGAAATTCGCCTATCCGAACAGCCCGCAGATAGTAAGCAGATTGTCAGCTGGCTAAAAGCATATTGAAGGTTGATGCTGGTTTGTGTGTAGTCAGTAGTTGTGGGGGAAGTCTGCAAAAAAACAGAAGGGAATTGGTGAAGAGGACGAATGAGGGCTATGAAGAGGATTGTACATTGACCAAAAAATCATGTCCCATGAGTGAGTTCCTTCCTCCCAGCTGTTAAACTCTTTAAGCATACCCATAACAAGCAGACGGCCTCAATCATACACTCCTCCAGCTGCTAAGCCATACCACAGAAAGTTCATCCTACCCTGCAGCAATGGAACTTTTAAAATCTGGTGTGTCACAGAACCTAACATCCAGAAATTAATTTTGCTAATGCAAAACTGCAGAGAAGTTTGCAGCACAGTTCTCTTATCCCAGCACAGAAGTCATCTCTAATGAACTCATAAATTTCTGTAATGCACAGATGTTAAATGATATCCCAGACACACATATCATATTGCTCTTTAAATATGGACTGTATCTGGAGATGATTAACTTTACATAATTAGTAAATTTGCATCTACATTGAGCATGATAGCATCCATATAGTTCCATTGTCTTGTTCTAGTTTATCATAACGCCAGTCGTTACTGATCTGCCTAATTAGACATAATTATACGAGCTTAATGAGCACAAAACATACTCTGTTTAGAAAAAGAGTAAGATACCACCAATATAGAATCTGAAGTGGAATTCACTTGATACATCAGAGAAATGTACTGATTTCCTAAGGAGGCAAACTCAAGTGTAACTATAATTGCTACTTTAACTGTTAGGGATAGAGTTTTGGGTATTTTTTTGTTTTCATGCCAGTTTGGTCCAACATATTATAACAGAGAATCCAAAACTTAAAAGCCAGAAGCAAATTACATACTGTGTATATTTTAAAAATCTTACATGAGCCAACAATATGCAGTTTACTTCTACTGTAAGATGAACAGATTATATTTGACCATTATATTGTCCAGTAGAGTGGGTGTGAAATTGAAAATGCTATTTGATTAAAACCAAAATTTGGGGTGGGGAAAAATGACAGTTTCATAGTGTCAGAGAGCAAGAATGGCATCCTAGAATACTCAATAGCCCTGTGGTTAAAGCACTCATGTGCAAGGTAAGAGATGCAGATTTAAGTCCCTGAATGATTCACACTCCTGGCTATTCTAGTACAGGTCTCTCTCATTTTTCACAAATAACCTCAATGTGGAATGGGAATTCTTTTGAAATTTCTACATTTTTCCAAGAATAAGAAAACTGCTTTGAGCCCAGCCCTAGTGCCATAAGAGTAATGGTATATACTGTCCTGAGAATAATGTTCCCTCTCAGCTGATGATGCAGGTGAGCAAGTTCTGGATGCTCTCAGGGAGCCAGCCGGGGGTCGGAGAACCAGTGGGGAACTCACTAAGCTGATGATGCAGCTGAGAGGGAACATTGTTCTTAACTAGGCCTGGCATTTCTACAATGGATCAGGAAGCCTGTGATTGCCACAAATGCTCTAAAAACACAACCTAACCTCCCACTCTTGTGATGCAGGTGTAACCCTGGGGTCTTAGCTGCTAACTGATGGTGTCTCCATCTGACTGTTTGAGGGAATCGGGAACCTATCTACCACAACCCAGTACTTACCCCATGATTCACCTGATACTTCTGTCACTCTGGAAGGGGTGAACCAACAGTCAATGTGTACTGTCTGCAACCAACCGAAGAGACGGACAGATCGACTTGCAAATGGCACATCAGCAACAACTCACAAGCCCCAGGGTACATTTCCCTGGATTTGCAAGCCTAGCACACAGGACACTGCTCCGTGCAGTGGGAGAATCCACGTACCTTGCTGAGGCATGAGGGCGCTGAAGAGGCTTGAGAGCGGTGAGGTGACAAGAGGCTGAATCGCCAGAGCAGCCCTCTCTGTGCAGCACTGGGCATCACACACTCAGCGCACAGCAGGTCTGTTCCATGCCTCCACTGACCAGCTGTTCCCTACTAGGGTCTGGCAATCACAGTTATGGCAAAACAGGCAGCACCCCAAGCAGGAGAGAGTAGAGTGGTTGGCCCGTGTGCTTCTCAGGTTGGGGGAGTAAAGGGAGACTTGTCAGGAACCCCTCAGGCAGGAATGAGGGAGAAGAACTCACCTGTGCTCCTCTCAGTTTGGGGAACTCACCTAAGCTCCCCTTCAGAAGGGAGTGGGAGAGAAGGGGACAGGCCAGCGGCAGAGAACCCCGAGGTTCCCCTGCTAGGGCAGCACAGGGCACATCACCCCGACCTCACTGCATAGCCACAGCCAAGGCTGCACAGTAAAGGAAGGACAGTCCAGCCCCGAGCCCCTCCCACGCCAGGCACTGACCCCCCCCACCCACCCTGCTCCTGGTCGCCACCCTGAGCCCAGCTCCGGCCTAACCCCATTCCCTCCTTCGGTGCCCACTACCCTGCCCACCCCTGCCGTGAATTCACAGCCAGACTACTCCATCCTTGACATTTTATTGCAGTGTAAACACTATAACAACCCAGACATTAAACGTGAACTGGAGCTGGGCTGGCTCTCAGTCACTTTCTCCTCAGCGGAGGCACAGAACAGCCCGTTGTTCCTGTCCTTTCCAGCAGACCCAGGCACTGGGCCTGGCACCCCACCCAGCTGCTCAGCAGAGAGAAAAGCTCCACGAAGAAGCCACGGACCAGCGTCTCCTCAGAGAAGGGCCCAATTCCAAGCTGACATGGCTGTGGCCGATGGGGTCAGGATCTCCTGGTCCCTCATGCAAGCCGGAAAGCTCTGAGAACGACAGCCCCGGCAGGGGTGGGGGCTGCACCAAGCCTGCTGGGCCAGCAGCTGAGATGGTTGAAACTTCCCGTGGGAAGCGCTCGTCTGGGGGCAGCAGCATCCTCCCATCCAATTAACATACCGCAGAGGCCAAAGTGGCCCGAGTCATAGTTGCCATGGGGGGGCAGGGCAGTCATGGAATAGAGGGACCCCAGCTCTGGCCTGCACCCACCTCCCCTGGGCCCAAGCCCCATAGCTCTCCACCGCCCCAGCCTCAAAGCCTGGAGTGCTGTAGGGTCAGAGCCACATTTCACTGACATTAAACCCTTCCTGATCCATTTGTATCTGAGGGAAACACCCCCTTGTCAGGCTCCAGCCTGCCCCAGCACTGAGCCACTTTCCAGCCTCCCAGAGCTCAGGCTAAGCTTTTGGTAACAGATCAGGAGCTGCACCCAGCGGTCTCAGGGACATGGAGCCGAGTCAGGCCCCACTAGTCTCTGACCCTTCCTACCCCGCAGCGCCTGAGACTGTGTATAACAGGCAGGAGCACTCCACACTGCACCAAAAAGGGGGCTCTCAGCATCTCCAGTCCTAGATGGCCAGCACCTGGGGGCACAGCCAGGCAGTTACTCTGTAAAGCCACACACCCCGGGGCAGAAGCCCCACCTGTGAGCTGCAGAAGGGCCAAGGGAGCCACAGTCCAAAGCATGGAGCTAGTGAAGTTCATAGGGCAGAGAGCAAGAAGCAGGGTTTTGCACCTTGCTGTGGAATGGAGCTGCCTGGCCAGGCCTGTCACCAAAAGTCACTCCTACTGCATATTGGTGCCTCCCACTAATTGGCACCTAAATTCTGGTAGAGCTGGGCATCCCGTACACATGGGAGCAGTCTCCATCCTGTCTTGCAGATGACAGCCCCTCCACAGCCCACATGCATAGTGGAGAGAGGGAGAGACCCCAGCATCAGGGCAGCCTCCAGCCTGCTCCACAGATCTTCCCTGACCTTCCAGGGCCATTTTGTAGGACTAGAGGTTTGAAGCATATCTTGGACCTGCCCCTGGGGTCCGGTCCAGCCCAGAGCCAGGACAGATGGAGGTGCCAGCCCCAAGGAACTGCACCTTCCAGGGTAGCGAGTGTCACTGTCCCTGAGCAAAGGGAGAGGGAGACGCCAAGACCAGACAGGGTCCAGATCAGAGCTGGGATCAGAACCCAGGCAGCCTGGCTCCCAGCCCCATCCTCCAACCAACTCACAGACGCCTCCCTGGCCCCAGGGGATCAGTGGGCCTCATCAGCACCCAAGCCCAGCTGATGCCAGCCTAGTCTAGAGCTGCTGTCTGAACCCACCCCCAAGCCTGGTCGATGTCTGCAGAGAGCAGCCCCTGAAGCCAGCAGAGAGCGAGTAGGGCAGGCCGTGGGGAGCTAGAACAGGCTGTCCCCTGCAAATCAGGTGCTGTTGCCCTGCTCCTGCTCGAAGAGCACCATGGCCAGCTGAGAGCGGGCACCCAACCCCTCCAGGTTGCTCAGCACACAGCGGTGGTAGAGCTCCTCACTGAGGCGGGGGTTGCAGACATGTGGGCGGTAGCGCTGCAGCAGGGCAGGCTCAACGGCCCGGAAAACGTGCAGGCTGGAGTATTTGATGAACATGTCATAGATGTCCAGAGTCTCCAAGATGTCTTCATTCTCCTGCACATCGCCCGCCATGCGGGTGCGTGCAGCCATGTAGTCGGCGTTGTAGAAGCAGGCCTCGTGGAAGACATCCCGGTCAAAGTGCCCAGCATCCCGCATCAGGTCCAGGGTGGCAGGCGGTGCCTGGTGGCGGTGGGAGATGGCCGGGTTGTAGCCCTGAAAGTGGATAGGGAAGAAGACCTGCCAGCCATTGATGGCATTCATGCGGCAGCGGTTCAGGAAGTCGGTGGTGACCTCGGTGTCCACACTGGCGACAAAGAAAAGCGTGTCCACAGGGTGCTTCTTGGAGATAATGTCCATCACCTTGATCTGGGAGGGCGCATCCGTCTTAACGCTGATCCAGGGGATCTTCACCTCGGTGTACTTGCGCTCATACTCGGCGATCCTGGCCTTGACCGGGGCAAAGATGTCATTTTGCGCCACCTGCTGGGCCTCGAAGGGGTCGTAGATGAAGAGGAAGGTGAGCACAGCATTCTCGCTGCTCTCAAACGCAGACGCCGCGTACACCTCCAAGAAGTGGCTAGCGTGGTCCCGGTCGTGCGCTGTCAGCGGCAGGATGATGTTGATGCGGCTGGCCTCAGTCACATATGGCATGGGGATGATTTCTACCTCACTGAGGGGTCGCACCAGGTGCACACGCTTCACGATTGAGCGACTGTGCCCCTTCTGTGTCACCACCTCCACCTGCAGGTCCAACGTATACTCCATGCCCCGCGTGGGATCGAAGCGCCGGTACCCATTCACCAGCTGCTGCTTGTGGATATGCAGCACTGGCTGGTACTTGCGATTCAGCTCCTCCATGGCTGTGGCTACCACGTCAGCCACGTCAGCCATGTCCACACCGCGCAGCTCACACTTGGGGGAGCCGTCCACGCATGAATATAACTGCTCTTCCGTGAAGTAGTCCCAGCGCAGAACCTCGAAGCGTGTCTTGGGCTGGAACGGGGGCGTGATGCCGACAGGCCACGTGGCACTATGGTCTCCATCTGCGGACAGGCTGCTGGTGTTCTGAATCTCCAGCTGTACAAGGAAAGAGAAATCACAGGAAGAACAAAAAACATCCACCAGTCCCCTGCACCCAACCTCCTTGCCTGGCCTAAGCTCCCCCCGTCATGCATTCAGTCGAGTTTACTATCACATCCAGGAGTTTCTTTGGGGAGCTGTGCATGGCTCAATAGTGGGTCTCTCTTGTCAGGCGAAGCTGGCCCAGTAAACAATGGGCTCCCCCATGCCCCATCTTGTCTAGTGGACACATGCAGTCCAATACCATGCGACAGACAACAACCGCTTTCCCCCACTAGCTGGCAGCACCAACCAGCACTATCAGGAGCCAAGCCTAACCCTCGGTTGGCTTCCTCCAAGGTTACAGAAACCTAACTTGTGAGTAACAGCTCCTCCCAGCACCCCACTCCCACATCTCCACCTCTACCCCCTCGCTGGGTTTTTAACCTCAGCTCCTCAGGGCAGGGATGGCTCCAACCATGCCTGACACAACAGGACCAAGCATGGGCATTACCATCACATAGCATTTCCTGGGTTATACGCCAATACCAGAAGGGACCATCCACTCTCCCAGTGGGACCTCCTGCCTCGCACAGGCCAGAGCCCTCCCCACCCTCCTGACTGAGCCAGGCCAGAGCTTCTACATCTCCAACTTGGTAGAAAGCTTCACAGAGATGGAGGCTCAGTCTTGTCCTTGGGTGACTCTCCAGTGGCTACATCCCTCCCTGTTAAACATCTGTGTCTCATTTCTAGTCAGAATTTGTCTCACTACAGCCCCAGTCACTGGATCTAGCAGTACCTTGCCTGCTAGATCACAGCCCTCCACCAGGAGAAATTGACCCGTGTCAGTACGTGTCTAGTCCACATGCCCTAGAGACTTCATGACCTTCTCTTGGGTAAACTTAATAGACCAGTCTAGCAACAGCTGTTACAGTCTGATCTGATCCATGACTTACACTTCCCTGCATTTATTTTCTTTCCATTAATCTGTAGTTCTCCATCTTCAAAGTGTCCAGTGAAGTGGGATTTTCTCCCATGAGACCTCATGTGATAAATACATTTGTTAGTCTTTAAAAGTGCCACCAAACTCCTTGCTTGTTTTGCTGAACTAGACTGACAGACTGAGTTCCAAAAAGGCAGGCCTATCTGAGTTTCCCTTGTCTCTCACTGTCAGGCAGCTTTTCCAGATCTCAAGCCATTTCTATAGCTCTTTTCCGAGCCCCCATTTTTCTATCACTGTTTCAAACACTGATTCCCAGGCTGGATATGGTCTCTAGTCCTGGTCTGTAACGCTGTTCCCAGAGGGAATGCCACCTCCCTGCTCTGCTCCCACCTGACATTCCCCACTCATACAACTGAGGATCACATTCGCCCCTTCCACTACAGCACTACTCTGGGAGCTCACATCCTTTCCAGGGTCACTGCCCTCCAGGAAACAACCATCCATCTCCTAAGCATGACCTACAGTCTTCTCTCCAAGGAGCAGGACCTTCCATGTGACTCTGCAAACACATATTCCTGTGTGTCGACCTTATCAAGTGATCCAGGCCAGCCTATTATTTACAACTCCACCAACCTGTGTCAGCTGCAGATTTTACCAGCAATGATTTTCTATTTATTCTACATCACTGTGATGAAGTAAGAAAACCTCTTGGGTTATTGTGGTTCTTCTTTTCTGTTCCTGTTCTTTGGTGATGGTATTCTGGTGATGGGACACAGGGGTGTGATAACTATAGGTACCACTAGGGGGGGAAGAGGCTTTAGTGCAACCCTACCTGGACCCCCTGGGGGTGACAGGTTGTGGCGGGTTTAGACCAGGGGCAGGGCAGCTGGATAGAGAGGAGAACAAAGGGGAGAGAGGAGGGAAGGAAGATGGAGGTTGAAGGGGCAGGACCTCCGGGGCTTGTCCTGGGGGTTTACTATCTGCCCTCCTAGGTGATCTGAGAGCCAACTGTCCTAGCTGCTGTGCAAAGTGGATTGCTAATAAACCCTCTGACTGCTACACTGGCTGAGTGTCACTGTTGATTGGGACGCCTGGGACCCTCGTAGGGGGAGCAACCCCCCTCCCCCCAAGGGAGACCAGACAGAGCAAGGATCGGACTCTCTGGGCCTGGATTTGGGAAGCTGGCTACAGGTAGCGTGGAGACCCTGGTGAATGGGAGAAAGCTCCACCGTAGCAGAGTCCCTGGTGGGCTGTGAACAGAGGGGATCCAAGAGGCTTTTCTGGGTTCTCCATGACAATCACTGGTAAACCATGTCGAATAGCACTGGCCAAGAACAGACAGACCCTTGCAGCACCCCAAAAGAAAGACCCACCCCTATGGATGACAGTTTCCCATATATAATTACTTTTGGAAATCAGTTTACTACCCCTTAACCCATTTCATGCAAGCTGTGCTGATTTTGTGGAGTGTTGAGGTTTTTTGTTTAATGACGCCATCATGCAAAACATGTCCTACCAAGTCTCAGTGTACCGTAGGAACGTAGTAACCTTTATCATCCAAACCCGTGATTCATCCACACATGATCACAGCACTGATTTTAAATGTTGACACAATCCAGGTTTTTCTCCAGCCACTAAGGATTTCCCCTGGGCTCTGTAGTTTGTTACACGTTAAACACTACCAACAGCAACACTAAAAGGGGCCTGACCACTGGGGAGGTCAGAGCCCAGGACATCGTCTCCTGAGGCCACAGTCAAAAGCTCCGGCTGTGGTAAAGACGGATGCCCAGCCAGGATTCCTATTACCAGATCAACCGGCAGCTCCATTCCCAGGCCACTCACAGTGGGCAGCACCTGCTCAGCAGTGTTAAAGACAATAACAAGGAAAAGTTTTAAAGTGTACTGAGAGCAAAGGAATCCTATCCATGGTGCTGGTCCACTCCTAGCTGGAAGGGTAGAGCTATCTATAACACCGCAGAAAAGGAAGAAGGGTTCAATAAATATTTGTTCTGTAGTCAGGAAAATGCCGATGATGTAGTCACTTCCCATGATGATCAAACACTTCCCATTCCAGCAGCAGCTGTAGAGGGTGTTGAAGAGCTGCAATTAACATTGAAAATTTGTATATCAGCTGGTCTGGATATGTTGCCTTCAAGAGTTTTAAAAGAGCTGACACAGGTCACCAGACTATTATGCTGATTTTCAGTAAGTCTTGGAACCCTGTGGAATTTTCAGGGGACTAACAGAAAGCTCAGGTTGTGTCAACATTAAAAAAGGAGAAAGGGGATCAAACTAGGGCAAAATAATGGAACAGCTGATATGGGACTATTGATAAAGAATTAAATACATAATGAATGCCAACCAACATGGGTTTATAGACAGTTTCTCAGATAAACTTGATGTTTTTTATGAGATTACACGTTTGGTTGATAAAGGTAAGCAATTACGTCACATCTACACAGATTTTCTAACACGTTTAAATATAGAACTGCATGGCAACTCTATTAATAAACTAGAAAACAAAAACAAATCAACATGGCCACACATTAAATGAATTAGAGACCAACTAAAAAGTCTCAAAACATAACTGCGAATAGGAAACTACTCTTGAGCAGTGGCATTGCAGATGGGGTCTGCATGGTCTTGTGCTATTTAGTATCTTTATCAATGTCTTGGAAAACAAATCCCTGACGAAGTTTGCTAATAAGATTGTGGGAACAATAAATAAAGCAGCACAAGTCATCAGTACAGAACAACGTGGATCACTGGATAAGTTAAGCACAAGCAAACACTGTGTTTTTAGTATGGCCAAGTGCCAAGACATACATCTAGGAACAAGCAAGTTAGGCCACGCTTACAGGAGAGGAATTGTGTCCTGGGAAGCAAGGGGCCAAGGTGGTGAGCCAGCTGTCCCAGTGTGATGCTGTGGCCGAGCGGGCCAGAACCACCCTTGGAACACAAAGCAGAAAGGATATCACATCACCAACAGCTGCCAGAATCCTGTGCCCAGCTCTGGGGCCCAAAACTCAAAAAGCAGGATGCTAAATTGGCGCAGGTTCAGAGAAGAGAAGAGCAAGGAGAACAGACAGACAGACTGGAAGGTATGCCTCATAGCAACAGACCCAGGCAGCTCAGGCTATTTAGAAAAAGACAAAGCAAAGGGGTGACCTGATCAAGTCTACAAGCACCTCCAAGGGCACAGAAATTTGATAACAGAGGTTCAGCAATCTGGCTGAGAAAAGTCCAAGATGATCCAATGGCTGGAGGTTGAAGCCATGCTATTCAGACTAGAAATGAGGAGCAAGTCTTTAAGGGCAGTAATTAGCCATTGGAAGGGTTCACTAAGGGTCATGGAAAATTTTCCATCACTAGAAGTTTTAAAATCAAGGCTAGGTCCTCTCTAGCTCTGCCCTATTCAGCCAGAGAGTGTTTGGGAAGTTCTCGACCTGTGTGAAGCAGGAGGTCAGAGCGTAACCTCCAACTCAGTCACATAAAAGGAAAAAGATGAAACCTGCAGGAAGAAGGCAGCCAGCAGGGGAGCACCTGAGCTCGGTAACAGAGCACAGCCAGGCCACCCACATCTACCAGAGTAACCGCAGGCAGGGAGTGTGCCCTCCCTCTCCACATCCCAACTCCAGTAGGTCCATTCTCCCCACAGACTGGTCTTTGCCAGGGTTGCTAACCACCACACAGGATGTGGACGATACCTGACCAAATGCCAGGGGGGTTCTGGGCTATGGCTGCCTCAGGAAGGCAGGTAAAGCAGAGCGAGATGGGACTGGGAAGCCCCCCTGGGCTGAGGTGGTGCCAGCTGTGGCCTATTTGCTCTGACTCAGAGTCCCAGGGTGTCCCGTCTGCATCTGGGTTCCAGGCCTCACCTGGAGCTGCTGGATCTCCTGGTAGGTCCTTTCCAGTTCCGCCTGGGCAAAGTGCTTGTGCAGCCTGTACATCTGGACGGGGTCCAGCACAGGATGGGCAGTGAAGGCACTCTGGAAACGAGGGTCACTCTCCCGCTCCGGGTCCACGTTCTTCCCCAGCTCAAAGTACTGGTACCGCAGGCCCTGAACCAGAGACAAGACGGGGATAATGCCTGCCCCACTTCACACCCCAATTCCTGCTCTGAGTACTGGTACTGCAGCTCTGAACCAGAGAGAGGGGTGCCAGACTGTGCTCTTCATACAGCTAATAGGGAGGCGGTATGTGAGTAGTATGGTGGGGCTGGGGGTGTCAGTCTCACCTTAAGCTTCTCCCCATAGATCAGTGGTTTTCAAACTTTTCCTCGTGACCCATTTGGGGAAAAAAATCATTTATGCCCATGACCCAACAATTATATCTTTGAGAAATGCACTCCAGTCTTTTGGCACCAGCAGCGGGGGGGTGCCATGACCCAATACCTGAGGGGCTTGGACCTAGAACTGGGTCCTGACCCTTGGTTAGAAAACCATCACTCTAGGGGACCAGTTGATGGGGTGGAGGGATGGGGGATAGTTGTGGATTACACTCATCTCTTATTTCTTCATGCAGATAATGAGGTGGAGAGTCAGTGGACAGCTGAAGCCTGAGGAGTGGGGCTGAGAAGAAGCTCTCACCTCATGCTCCTCCACGCAGTTGATGATGGATTGGGGATGAAGGTTCATGGGGCGGAGAGGTCAGTGGCAGGTGACATGACAGGGGGCTCAGGAGGGTGAAGGCTGGAGCGGTCAGTGGCAGGGGGGAAGGCTCATGGGGTAGAGGGTTACAGGAGGGTAAAGGCTGGAGGGGCAGAGGGGTCAGTGGCAGGGTGACACGGTGGGGGATAAGGAGGGTGAAGGCTGG
>ML681984.1:652032-674690 GCA_007922195.1 Podocnemis expansa | reverse complement strand
CGCGGAGCGGGGCGGCGCGGGGCCCGCAGGGCGGCTCCCCCCAGCCGGCGCGGAGGAGGCTGAGCGTCAGCCCCAGCGACACCCCCACGGCCACCGGCGCCGCGGGCCGCAGCAGCGGCAGCAGCAGCGAGGGGCGCATGGCGGCGGCGCCGGGCGGGCGGGCGGGCGAGCGACGTGTCCGGCCCCGCCCCCGCCTGCGTCATCGCCCGTCACCGACAGTCCACGCCCCTAACGCCGCGTCACGGCGGCCCCGCCCCCTATGTACGTCATCGCCCGCCCGCGCCGGCCGCCCGTCACCGACAGTCCCCGCCCCTAACGCCGCGTCACGGCGGCCCCGCCCCCTCTGTACGTCATCGCCCGCGCCGGCCGCCCGTCACCGACAGTCCCCGCCCCCACCTCGTCGCCAAGGCCTGGCCGAGCTGACGCGCGGCCTGTCCTACTTTTATAAGCGGTCGCCGTGAGAGGCCTGACTAACGGACTGACTGACAACTAGCTTCCCTGATGAGTTCTGAAAGTTGCTGTCTCTCGCTAGACAATCACTGATTTGATGTCAAGCCCTCAGAAGGGAAGGGAGGACGAATGCCGATCAGACACCCGCAGTTTGGAATAACCCGGCGCCTGGCTCAATCCCTGGGCCGCCCGCCCGTGACGTCACCCCAACCGCCCGCGCCGCCCTTCGGGAGCTGCCAACATCCGGGGCCCGGGCCTCCCTCAGCGCCCCCGCCTCGGCCGCCTGCGCCTCGGCCTGACCTTCCCGGCCGCCCCCAGCCACGGGGCCTGCGGGCTGAGGGAGGGAGGCAGGGTCCCATCCCTCCTTGGCGGGGCGCTCTCTGCACCAGCAGCCTCGGTCGCCTCACTCCCAGCCGGGACCGGGCCGCAGCCCCGGGCCGGGGTCGCCCACGAGGCCTGCGGTGGAGGCGGGAAGGAGGAAACCTCGTGCCAGGCCGTGTATGGCCATCCGCGTCCCGAGGGAACAGCGCTGATCTGGGCGGCACGTACCACAGCAGCGGGAGCCCTCTCGGGGACTCTGAAGGACGCCCGCCAAGGCCCGTGACGAGGCTGCAAACGCCTCCTGGCTGCTAGTGGGCACAGGGCTCCCTTCTGCGCCAGTCCTGCTAGACCCACCCGTCTAGTAACACCTTCAGCTCCCTTCCTAGGCGCAGCGTCCCGGGGCTGGACACCTGGACGTGGCTTAAAGTGGCCACTTGAGCTTTGCGGGTGGGGTATCAATGCTACCAGAAGGTTGCCAGACAGAATAAAACAAATAAGTCCTGTTCCTAAGGGGTAGCTGTGTTAGGCTAGTTCAGCAAAATAAGCGAGGAGTCCTGTGGCATTCAAAAACTAAGAAATGTAGCAGTCACATGAGCTTTCGTTGGAGAAAAACCTCACTTTGTCAGATGCTTGAAAACAGAAAAACAAAGGGAAAGGACAATGAAAAAAAGTGGAGCAAATAGGTGTGGTTGCTGGTGAAGAGCCACAGAGAAAGCTGGCAGGGGGAGAGGAAAGCACGGGAAAAAGATGGAGGAGTTAGGTTTGTATAAGAAGCCTTTCACCTGATATCAGGATCAGTCTGTGACTGATCTACCAAAGCTCCACTTGGCTGGAAGCCATGGGGGAAGCAGCTATCCTGGGTGTTCCCTCCATGTAATGCAATCCCAGGCTTGAGTAATCTGTTCCCACAAAGGCAGCACCATTACATGACAGTTGTGAACAAATGTGCAACACAGGCAGGATGAGGTTTACCAAAGAGTCACCAGCTGCTTGAGCTGGTGACATGTACAAACCAGCCGAGCAATTCAATCCAAAAGCGAAAGCGCTGGGGCTGGCAGCAGCCAGGGCAGGAAAAAAGAGAAATGTGTAAAGGACCTACCAGGTGCAGTGCCTGCTGGGGCTGAGGGAACACAGCAAAAAGGTGCCAGTAACTAGAAAGGAAAGGAAACACGGTGCAATCTAGAGCAGTGCCACTCCACTGCCATCAGAGGCTGCTCGCTGACTGCACTACCACTGCCAAAGGCTCAGGAAAAGATGCTAGTACAGGGGTCAGCCACTCCAAAGATGAGAAGAGCCATTTTTTAAGATTTCTTCAATAATCAAGTTCCAAAGGGGCAACTGTGTTAATCTAGTTATTCAGACAAAGTGGGATTTTCTCCCAGGAAAGCTTATGCATTAAATAAATTTGTTAGTCTTTAAGTGCCACAGGACTACTTGTTTGATTTACTTCAATAATCGAAGTGTTTTGAGGCCTCAATGGGTGTAGCCTGCCGATGGGGTGTGGGAGGACGTGGGCTAGGGAACCTGCCACAAGATCCCCTGGTGGTGGTTTGGGGAGCCTAGAAACAGCAGTGGCCCCCTCCTCCCAGAGTCCCATGGTGGTGGAAGGGGAAGGAGAAGGACTAGAGCCAGGGGTCCCCCAGTGGCAGAGAGGAGCCTGGCCCTGCAGAGGGGCAGCCAAAGAGCTCTGTGTGACTCCAGAGACTCAGGTTTTCTGGATGCAGGAAGAACCGTTGATGTGATATACCTTGATTTTAGCAAGGCTTTTGATACAGTTTCCCACAGCATTCTCATTGGCAAATTAAGGAAGTGTGGGTTGGATAGGTGGACCATAAGGTGGATAGAAAACTGGCTAGATCAACGGTTTCAGTGTGTAGGAATCAATGCTTCCATGTCTAGGTGGCAACCAATCACGAGTGGTGTGCCCCAGGGGTCAGTCCTTGGGCCAGTTCTGTTCAACATTTTCATCGATGATCTGGATGATGGAATAGACTGCATTCTCAGTAAGTTTGTGGATGACACCAAGCTGGAGGGAACAGTAGACACGTTGGAGGACCAGGACAGGCTTCAGGGAGATCTAGATAAATTGGAACAGTGGGCCAATAGAAATCTTATGAGCTTCAATAAGGACAAGTGTAAAATCCTGCATGTGGGATGAAAAAACCGCATGCACTGCTACAGGCTGGGAAACATTCGGCTAAGTAGCAGCAGTGTAGAAAAGGACCTGGGGGTCATGGTGGATGGGAAGCTGGATATGAGTCAGCAGTGTGCTCTTGCTGCCAAAAAGGCCAATGGCATACTGGGCTGCATCAAAAGAAGTATTACCAGCAGATCAAGGGATGTGATCATTCTGCACTGGTGAGGCCACATCTAGAATACTGTGTGCAGTTTTGGGCTCCCCACTACAAAAAGGACAGGGACATGCTAGAGAGAGTTCAGAGGAGGGCAACCAAAATAATCAAAGGGCTGGAGCACGAGCCCTATGAGGAAAGACTGAAAGCATTAGGCTTATTTAGTCTGCAGAAGAGAAGATTGAGGGGGGATTTGATAGCAACTTTCAACTATTTGAAGGGATGCTCTAAAGAAGATGGAGCTCGACTGTTGTCGGTAATAACAGGACAGAATGAGGAGCAATGGTCTCAAGTTGTGGTTAGGGAGGTCGAGGCTGGATATTAGAAAAAACTTTTACTAGGAGAGTGGTGAAGCCTTGGAATGAGCTGCTGAGGGAGGTGGTGGAATCTCCATCTTTGGAGGTGTTTAAGGCCCGGCTGGACAAAACCCTGACTGGGATGGTTTAGTGGGAGTGGTCCTGCCTCTGGCAGGGGGTTGGACTAGATGACCTATGAGGTCCCTTCCAACCCTATGATTCTAGGTTGTAGACACCTGTATGGAACTCCACAATGGCCAGCAGGAGACAAGGTGAGGGAGATAATAGCTTTCATTGAGGAGAGAGAAAATCTTTCAAGCTTACACAGAGCTCTTCAAGTCTGGAAAACTTAGTATCACTGCTAACTACAAGATGAGTGCTTATCTCTCTCACCAGCAGAAGTTGGTGGAATAAAAAATATTCCCTCCCACACCTTCTCTTTCTGATATCCAGCTTACAACAATGGTATGCAAAGCTCATGTAACCAAGTTCTCCCTCTTTAAAGCATCTGATGAAGTGGGATATTCTCCCACGAAAGCTGAAGCCATAAGTAAATCTGTTTGTCTTTAAGTGCCACAAGACTGCTTGCTTTTTTTGCTTTACTAGACTAACACGGCCGCCCCTTTGGAACAAGTCCCACATGTAGCAACATGAGCATCCCATCTCTTGCTTTTCAGCCTGGAACCCGTGAAGGCGATTACTGAAACTTCCCAGTGTTTCTGCAGAGGGGATCTTCCCAAGATGGGGAATCAGTGAGTGGAATGGAAGCATGGGGTTGACAGTCACGCAGCGCAGTTCCTTGTGGGATAGGGTTACCAGATACCAAAGCATATAAAGGAGGACAGGCGAGTACAAAAAGGAGGACATTAGAGGACACATGGAGAAAATGTAGTATTTATGTAATATTCTGTTTTTAGGGGCCCTGGAATGCTTCCCCCTAAAAATAGGGTGTTCTGAGGTGTTCCAGCATCCTTTAACCCCTCTGAGTAAAAAGCTGGATGAAATCACATATTTCTAAAAAGCCTGCCGGACAGAGGACATGAATGTAAAAAGGAGGACACATCCTCCTTTTGCCTGACACCTGGTAACCCTATTGTGTGAGGCCTTTTAGCCAGAGGGTGGGAGGAGGGGCAGCACACCCACTCAGTCTGGCTGGGAGCTAGAAGCTCAGCAGATGAATAATTCCCATCTCAGCTCTCAGAGCAGATTTCTTTGGTTTAAATGGAGCAAGAGATAAAGTTTGAGCTGGTTTGATCCTGGATTCCTTCAGGTCAGGGACATGTGGCATCCTGCAGTGCAATCTTGACTAGGTTCACAGTTTGAGAGAGACAAATGGATTTATGGAGTCTCTGGAAAATGTCCCACAGGGTTGCATGAACATGGACCACCTCTATAGTACAGCCATCAGCTGACACAAATTACATCATTGTGCAGCTGCTAAAATCTGTATGTGGCCAGGCACATGCCTACTTGGCTGAATGTTCTCACCAGGGGTGCTGGCACTGGTGAAGACCAAGGTGCAGCATGGGAGGGCAGCTCAGTGTGCCCCACACCTTGTCTTTTGGGACATTTCTGTGGTGTTTTGGGGGTAGTAAGAATTTCCCTAGGGATCTTGGGATGTAAGGATCAAGTTCCCAGCAAGCAACTTTCTCCATTTTATAGTACATTCACCATCTCATAACTTGTGTGCTGGTTTCTAAAGCTCTCGTAAAAGCAGTAGTGTTTAAAATGGTGAGCAGAACCATCACTGTCACATGTGGGAAGGCTGTTAAGGTCAATACGAGTCATGCAGTCTTGACATCCCACTGCACTGACCATGCATGGCTCTATGCTGTTAGGTGTTATTTCACTGTGCCACCATAACGGACACACACCAGCTAGCCCTTACTTTAGCCCCTGGCTGATCTGATTGCTTTTAAATAACGATTTATATGCAGCTGTCCAATGAACTCCCAAAAGAAAAATTGAAATCTACTATATTACCATCATCTAAGGGGCTGACTTACATGTCCTCATGGGTTGGAAAGTAATATGTCAGGCTAGGGATTTGCAGTATAGTCATATTACATCCACATTGTCAAAATGGGCATTTCACAGCATATTTTTCTTGCCACGGTTTCAGTCTAGCAACACAAGCACAACTTTTTACATCATAGTACAACTTAATTGTGCTATTATCTAACTTCTCCCAAAGGCAAGCAAACACACTTCTACTTTGTAATCTTGGTACACTACTGGTTGTCCATAATTTTCCCTTGGTTGTTTAGACATGACCTTACCAGTTGTGGAAGCCAGAGATGTTTAAATAGGTATCTATATTGCTGAGTTTGTGTTGCCTATATAGTAATACACCCTATTAAGGAGGATTTGCATGGGATTTGAAAGACGATTTATGCCATTTGGGGATGCATGGGAGAAAGAGCTTGTCCTCATGTTTGCTTAGCAAAAGAGATTAAAAACATGTTTTGGGCTCTGATTGAATCGATTTTTAATGCAATACACAGTAACATAGTGATGTGAGCTACATGACTCACAATGCTGAACATAAAACACAAAAATAAGACAATTTTTCTCATGTCACGACAGATGACCCATGGTGGTTTGGGTTGCTCTTTAACTCTTCGCTGGTGCCAGCTTTTCTGGATGTCCTGAAAGAGAAAAAACAACCCTTTCCTACACCCTTTAGGGGGCAGCATATCAGTGCTTGAAATACCATCTCTTTTTACAAATCTCCCCGTGGATGGCAGGTAAAACAGAGGAATTACCCCCCATACTTTTCTGTGTTCCTGGTCTATAGGCAGCAGACCAGGTTTGTGATGTTTTGTCTCTGCTGTGCCAAGTTTTAAGTTTGTTCACAGGTAATAACCAGGAAGCATTATTACTACAAGGCTTTTAACACAAGGTATGTTTCAAATGCCATTTTTAGCATGTTTAAATTTTTCTTTTTAACAACTACATGAAACAGAAACAAAATCCAGGGGGAAAAAGAACCTTTTTTCTAGTTCTGGCTGCCATGGCCTCATTCTCTGGTCCTCCTTTAAAAAGATATTAAGCCTATAAAGCTCTGAGGTACCTCAATGATTGAATGCTAAATAACAAAGCCAAACAAAACTAAAGTTACTTGTGTCTGGCAAAAGGTGGCAGTTAATTATGCAGCTTTCAATGAAAGATTCAAACACATTTTTAGTGACATTATTTTAAAACCAAACCAAACCCATTTATCTTAAACCTACAAAACAGGGTTTTTACAAAGCAGAATTGTTGGTTTAGGCCAGGGCTGGCCAAACTTATGGAACTTAAGAGCCACACAAGTTGATTATTAAACCTCCAAGAGCCGCACTGAGGCATATAGCCATATACCTACTAAACTGATTTGCTGACATTCTTTTGCGAGCCACACTTTTTCATTCAAGAGCCACATGTGGGTCCCGAGCCGCAGTTTGGCCAGGCCTGGTTTAGGCCATGAAACTTTATGTATTTACACGATATATATTCCCACTTGCTTATTTACATGTTGGGGGGCATTGTTCAGTAGCTGCAAAGCAAAAATCCCTGTGTACAGTTCTGACTCCTGTACAAGCAAATTGCTGGAGTCCCTGCACACAGTACAAACTCCTCAGTGCAGGTAAGGTTTTCTGCACATAGTACAGACACGGACATGCAGACAACACACAGCATAAACTCCTAATGTGCCTTTCAATAAGCAGTATTTGTTCCTGCTACCTAGGTGACCAATAGTATGAACTTCCTAATGTGCCTAGCAGTATGAACTCCTGCGTAACAAGTCAACAAAGCAGTGCAAACTCCTATGCTGAAGTATTACACAGGCTACAGTGCCCCTGTAGTGGCAAAAAAAAAATCTTTGGTACAGTGCAGACTCCTAATACGAGGACAGCAACAAAATCATATAAAAGGGTGTGACAGAGACCCCAGACAAGCCTCTTGGATCCCCTCTGTCCACAGCCAGTCAGGACTCTGCTACGGTGGAGTCTTCTCCCGTCCAGCACCCAGGTCTCCACGCTCCGTGCAGCCAGCTCCCAACTCCAGGCTCATAGGGTCCGATTCTTGCTCTGTCTGGTCTCCCGTGGAGGGGTTTTCCTGCCTCCAGGAGGGTCCCACTCAGCAGCGACTCTCAGCCAGTGTGGCAATCAGAGGGTTTATTAGCAAACCAGTTCATACAGCAGCAAGGACAGTTGGTATCAGCATCCTCAGAACAACCAGAAGTGAAACCCCCAGGGGATTAGGGCTACACCCCAGGGCAGGGTCCTGTCTCTTGGACCCTCCATTTCCCTCCAACCCTCCTTCCCCTTGGTCCTTTGTTCCCCTCCTCGCTCTGCCCACCTCTCCGCCCCCTGGTCCAACCAGCTGAATCCGGTGTGACCAGCGGGGGGTCCCAGGTACAGGCTCCCTAAACACTACCCCCCTGCCCCTAGTGGCTCTACCTCATATCACCCACCTGTGTTCCATCACCCGAATAGAAAAGAAAGAGGGTCAACACCCGTGTCTTCCCTTATTAACCTAGCAGAGGGTTCCCACTTCTCCACAAAGGGTACCAGTCTTATTCAGTATTTTCCATCACAGTGGGACTTCTCTTTGTGATGTGTACACCAGATTCACAATAACCAAGACATACATACCATTATCCCACTTTCACATTTCTCCACCCAAAAAAATGTCATACTTAGCATATGAAAACACTAGCAGGATCTTATTAAGGGGAACAAGGCAATGAGCCACATTCATTATTAGAAAAATACAATTATGTCAATAGCTAATATCTAGTATACACACACAGAGGGAGAACGAGAGAGACACACATGGAGAAAGAGAGAAGGAGAGAGATGTTCTGCTGTTGGTCATGTTTTGTTAACCAGTCCCGATTGTTGTTTGAGAGCGTGGCTTTGGTTCATTGCTGGAATTCACAGCTCATGGCAGCTACCAGGCCAGGGAAGCTGGGCATGAGGAAGAGCAGGGTCTCTAATGGACATACAGCTGTGCACCAACCTTACTGGATACTATATAGCACTTACCCAAAACTGAGCAGTCTCACCCCTCTTTTACATCTCCTTATCCATGGAAGTTGTGTCCACATGGCCTCAGAGTACTGTATGACCATGAGTCATTAGTTAATGGCATATGTGACTTTGATCTTGTTCTTGATGGAGCCTTTTGTCCCTTTCTTTCCAGGGTGGGTTCTTCTTGCTTTGACAGGGTTTGTCTGCACTGATCTTCAGTCATTAATGTGGTGCTAGCAGTTTGTCATCAAGACAGGCTGGTGGTTGGTGACTGATCCTGTCACACACACCCACCCCTCATTCATACATCCAGACCAAGTTCACACATCTAAACAAAGTTTCAGCAAAATTTAGGTTGAGCAATACAAAATGAAATAAACAGTTCAAAATCGAGTTTTGGTTACAACATGGAATTATAAAATGACTGAATGAGCATGACATTTTTAACAATGAATATTCTGTATAGCCAAGTTAGTCTAATTCAGCATGTAACCCTTCTGCCAGGGTGAGATGGGCAGGACAAGGGCTGGGTTCTATATATAGGGGTTTCCAAATAATGTAGACCCACCAACCGGCTTGAGCCCCCACTCAGATTTCTGGGGAATCCTGCACTATTCCCTGGGCACCCCAAAGGGATACAGCTTCCCCACTCGCAAGCACGAGATGAGTGTAGTATACAGAACATTTAATAGTAGTAAAAACAGAATAAAAAGGCCAAATAACAGAAATCAGCATTAATCTAGGAAATCAGTACAGAGCAAGGTTCCCAACAACGCACCCCGCATAGCACAACATACAAGACTTAATAACAAAATCGGCACTGATCTTGAGGATCAGTGCTAACTAGGCTCCCAACCAACTTTAGGGTACATAGGGAGTGTCTTTCATGCCAGCTGTCTGCCAGCGCCAACCACTGGTCATTCACTCCATCCACTAGCACCATGCCTTGGCTCTGCCCACTGTTCACCAGCTCTGCCCACTGGTCATTCTCGCCACCTAGCTTGCCGCTGGACTCTCTCACCTTCCGCTGGCTCCGCAGGCTGTCTGCCGACTCCACCCACCAGTCACTCGCGCTGCCCAGCTCACCCCTGGCCACTCCATCTTCTGCTCCTCTTCAGTGATTTCAGCTCAGAGAGAGAGGGTTTCCTCTTTCTAATGATTTCAGTTTAGAGACAGTTTACCTCTCTTAGTGATTTCAACTCTTAAACCTCAAGTAGCTGCAAACAGGTACTTCCATTAAAATAACAAAGACAGGCCTTAAAGGAAGCCCAGCTAAATCTGTCATTTGACAGTGGGGGCAAGGCTGGAGGCAAAATGCCTCAAGCATTGCTTCAGAAGAAGCTATATAAACCCCACCCCTGTGTCTGCTTTTCCAGGCTAAAACAGGCAGAAGCCTCCCTTACAAGTCTTTTTTTAGCTAAGGGTAGCTTTTACCCTTTAACTAACCCAAACAGATTTGGAACAAGCAGAGAGTAGCATATCACCAAAGACAGTATTTCGTATTTCCCTTCAGTAGAACTACAGATATTGACAGATTTGTGATCAGATCAACCCCAAGTGCCATTACCCATATTGTCCTGCACCCATAGTTTGATTATGCTAATGTGTTCTTTGTGCTCATGCAAACACAAAACCCATGCAGATTAGTTGCCCCCCTTCAGAAGCTGTTAGGCACAGCTCCTGAGCCTGCCTTACAAACAAAACAAGCAAGAAGTCCTGTGGCACTTAAAGACTAACAAATTTATTTGTTCTTTTTTGAGAGCTGCTCACATCCATTCAGATATAGGTGTCTACATGCCGCAGCACATGGATGCCCAGAAAGCTTTTTGCCCTAGCCTGTCCCTGTCGGATCAGTGGCCAACACCCCCTCGGACCTGTGCACCTGCATGGTATATTGGCGGCCCTGACCCTGACACCCCTTCAGTTGCTTCTTCTGCCTGTCAGCAACAGCCCCAGAACTGCCCACTCTTGCATTTTCACAAGCACCTGTCTAGTATAATCACTTCTCTTTAGTCCGCAAAGCTGGAATCTCTTTTCGGATCGGTCACACCTCCCCAGTCCAAATAAGCTGAAAAAAAGCAGGTCCCCACCAACTTCAAGCTCTGCGCCACGTGCAGGAAGGCCTTACCAACGAGTGACACCCCTCACGAAAAGTGCCTATGAGAAACTCACAGGCCCAATGAGTGCCGAATTTGCTGGTCCTTTAAGCCAAGGACCCAGAAGGAAAGGGAGCACTGCCTTTGGTCCATGGCCATGGAAGAGGCCCTGTGGCCTGCCTTTGTACCAAGGAAATCATCAACAGCACCAGGGTCATCAGCACCGCAGAACCAGTCAGCGCCAGCCCCCTCCTTGGCACCAGTCTCCCTCCGGGAAACCGAAGAAGGCCCACACAGGGCTGGAGTCTGCCTCGGGCACCCACTGTAAGAGCAAGTCACAGCATTGACACAGGTCAGGTTCCCTAGCACAAACTTCGTCCTTGGCACAGAGCCCTGAGTCTTTGCTGCTCCCGTCGACACCGGAGGCCTTTGCAGCTGTGAAAGCGCTTCTGTAGTTGCCAACCCCTACTCCACCCAAGCCAGTAGCCTCTAGGGAAAAAACAGCCCTGATATCAAAGGCCTGATTCGGCTCCAAGCATGGCCCTGAGCCATCAGCCCAGCAGTCCTGTCACTGGAGCACACCCAGCAACATTGCTCACCACAGCCCCACTCTGCAATACCCCAACCTTTGGGGCAGCAACCTGGGGGAGATCAGTGCAGCTCTTCACTTGCACCATTGCAGCAGTTGCATTCCCACTGCTCCAATTACACTGCCTCCATGAGGGCCTCGCCCCTGGCATCCATGGCATCAGATTTGGGCAATGATGGGGCATATCTCCAATTCTCCCCAGAGACATCATCACAGGACCAGTCTCAGCCCTATTCACAAAAGTCGCTCCACACTAGGTCCTCTTCACGTTCATCAAAAGGCTCTGACACTCAGCCCCATTGCTGACACTTTTCATCCCCGTCTCACACAGGTCCCGGCTGCAACCCACCCAGCAGGTAAAAACACTCCCCCTCACCTCCTCAGCACCAAAGCCCCAAGGGTAAAGCACCAACACCGACTGCTCGGGAGATACTTTCCTCACAAGGGGCACCTCTGTTACCAGTGTGAAAAAGAGGCTGCTCACCACCCTCTCAGCACAGGGACTCGGAGTGCAGCTCAGTGCAGGGCCAAACAACACCGGCAAGGGACTCAGTGCTGAGAATCTTTAAAGACTGGTTGGCGCAGTGGACTGACTGGAGCTCCTGGGACTCTCCATGGAGGGAACCAACACCCAGGGTATCCTCCAGACTGGATTCACCCAAGGGAACTCAAGACATGGCATCCAATGAGGAGTCAGACACAGGTGCATGGCCCTTAGGAGCCCATGATCACAGCTCGAGGGTAATGTCCTTCTTGTCCCCATGCAAAGCAGTCTATCAGAGGTCCCTGTCATTTAGGGACAACCCATGCACAAAGCAGGATCTGCTAAAGTTCATGACTGCCAACCTCAACCTCCATATCAAGGTCATCTGGGGGTACTTCGACCTCCTATTTGATGTGGGCAATTTAGCCCCTCCAGCAAGTGTGGTGGTACCCATGTGTGATGAAGTAGGAAAACCTCTTGGGTTATTGTGGTTCTTCTTTTCTGTTCCTGTTCTTTGGTGATGGTATTCTGGTGATGGGACACAGGGGTGTGATAACTATAGGTACCACTAGGGGGGAAGAGGCTTTAGTGTGACTGTACCTGGACCCCCTGGGGGGTGACAGGTTGGGGCCGGTTTAGACCAGGGGCAGGGCAGCTGGATGGAGAGGAGAACAAAGGGAGGAGGGGGGAAGAAGGAAGATGGAGGTCGGAGAGGCAGGACCTCCGGGGCTTGTCCTGGGGGTTTACTATCTGCCCTCCTAGGTGATCTGAGAGCCAACTGTCCTAGCTGCTGTGCAAAGTGGATTGCTAATAAACCCTCTGACTGCTACACTGGCTGAGTGTCACTGCTGATTGGGGCGCCTGGGACCCTCGTAGGGGGAGGAACCCCCCCCAAGGGAGACCAGACAGAGCAAGGATCGGACTCTCTGGGCCTGGATTTGGGAAGCTGGCTACAGGTAGCGTGGAGACCCTGGTGAATGGGAGAAAGCTCCACCGTAGCAGAATCTCTGGTGGGCTGTGAACAGAGAGGATCCAAGAGGCTTTTCTGGGTTCTCCGTGACAGCATGCACAAGGGAATCTTGAAAATCGCATGGGCCAGATGGCAGACCTCCTCTTCAATCCCCGCAGTCTCCAAGGCGACAGAAAGGAAGCACCATGTCCAGGTGGACAAGTTTGGCTTCCTTTTTATCCACCCTACAGGCTCCCTGGTGGTCAATGTGATGAACCAGCATAAGAGGCAGGGTAAATCAGCAGCCACCCCAAAGAACAAGAAGGCTAAAAAGCTGAGACTTTTTGGAAGAAAAATGTATTCCACCACAGCCCTGCAGCTATGCATCACCAACCGTCAAGCCCTCATGGAGAGATATGTTTTTAACCTTTGGAGCTCTTTGGAATGTTTTAAAGACTTTGTGCCCCTGAGCACTCGCTGGATTACACCACATTGGTGGAGAAGGGCCTCCTCACAGCCTGAGACACTTTGATGGCCTCCTGGCACACTACAAGCATGGTGAGTTGAGGGGTTGCCTCACTGATAGCCATGCGTAGGGCCTGCTGGCATCGGGGGAAGGCAAGGTGCCTCCTGGCTGCAAGGTGCAGGTCTGTCTCCTCAGGCAAACCAGGTCCTTTTGCAAAACATCTCAGCTGTTCATGGCAGTGACCAAATGCATGAAGGGCCAAGCAGTGACAACCCAGTGCATCTCTTCCTAGATAGCAAGCTGTATCAAGGACTGCTACCAGAGAGCAAATACTCCCCTCCCAGGGAGAATCAGAACACATTCTACTAGAGCACAAGCATCTTCCACAGCCTTCCTTGCCCAGGTCCCAGTCCAGGAAATTTGCAAGGCAGCAACCTGGTCCTCAATACATACCTCTGCTTCACACTATGCCACTGTCCAACAAGCAAGATATGGCACCACATTGGGCAGAGCCATACTCCAAGTGGGAAAACCTTAACTCTACCTGGCCATCCTAAAAATGGTTTGTTCGTCACCTGCATCTGAATAGATGTGAGCAGCGCTTGAAGAAGAACAGGAGATTACTTACCTGTAAACGTCTTTCTTCAAGATGGGCTGCTGAGGTACACGCCGTACCCTTCCTTCATCCCTGCTTTTTGGAGTTAGCGGAAAGAAGGGACTGAAGTGGGCAGGAGCAGGGCCACCTATATACTGCACAGGTGCACAAATCGGAGGTGGTATTGGCCACAGACCCTACATGGATAGGGTAGGGCAAAAAGTTTCCGGGCATCCACGTGCTGTGGAACATAGACACCTACACCTCAATGAATGTGAGCAGCCCATCTCGAAGAAGGACATTTACAGGTAAGTAATCTTCTCTTATTTAGACAATTCTATTTGAAGCAATTCAATGGTATAAATTAATCTTTAGCCCTACATGTTGTGTAAGCTAAATGTCCTTTAATGGGCCATTAACTGGTACAGTCCGTTCACAATGGGTTATCTTGCTTCACTGTAGGTTTTAGCTGGTGAGTGTTAATCAGGGATGCAGTGGATATGCAGGATGCCAGTACATAGTCACTAGCTGTAAGTTCAGACACAAAATGGTATATATGTATAATCCTATTTAGTTCATTGTAACTTTTCCACTAATATCTAACATGACATACTTTGTATAGGTTTTTTTTGCCATGGCATAACAGTGATAACAGCGTTATGTATGGATATATTTCAATCATACAACATCACTTGTGCTTAATTAGGTCAATGCACCACAACTTATGACATAGAAAACACATGTGGGGTCAGACCAGTGGTCCATCTAGCCCACTATCCTATCCCCAACAGTGGTCAGTCCCAGACCTTCAGGGGAGGGGAAAGAACAAGACAACTCTGAGGCAATCCACCCATCTTTCCTTCCCAGCTGGAGGTTCAGGGTCACATTGAGCATAGGGTTATACCCATGACACTCTTCGCTAGTAGCCACTGATGAACTTAGCTACTGATTGACCCCTAGCTAGTCCATTCTCTTTTTGGCAACCTAACTATAGTTCCAGAGGGGTAGCTGTGTAAGTCTAGCTCAGCAGAACAAACAAGGAGTCCTTTAAAAGAGCCACAGGACTCCTGGTTTAACTTTACAGTGTAGATCTGACTGAAGCTTTGCTTCTCCATGCTGATCTAGTAGTGGCTAGCACCTCTGCTTAACATGCAGAAGGTCCTGGGTTCAATTCCCAGGGGGTTAGACTCGATGATCTCACAAGGTCCCTTCCAGCCCTATGATTTGATTGATTGATTGAATGTCTCTCCACTGCTGTACTCCAGATAACTATAAACGGCTGCTCTGCCTCCCTGCCAATACTCTGCTGTTTGCATCACTCCCTAGGAGAAGGCCTCTCTCAGGAGTCAGTACCAAACTGGAGTCACTCTGAGAGCCATGGTGAGAACCAGGATGCTGGAGCACCAAGCCATCGAGGTCACATAGCCTGTTTGTGTGGAAAGCTAAATCCAGAGTCTGATGAAATCTCAGGGTGCAGACAGCCATACAGAGACAACATCAAACCCGTGAGGCATAGCACAGACCCTGCCAGTGCAAAGGTGAACCTGTCACACTGCTATGCAAGTTGTGGAGATGTTTTACATAGCTGGCCTCATTCACAAGGATCTACACTCAGCTCACTGACATTCTACATTTGAGGGTGCAATACAGTGTCATTTGTGAATGCCACAGCCACTCCATTCCAAAATTTCAGGGAACATTCATCAATACATTCTGGAAGAGAAGAGCAACACAAATGATCTGTCTGGAACACCTGACTTACGAAGGAAGATTGAAAGATCGGGCTTTGTTTAGTCTGGAAAAGAGGAGACAGAGGGGACACGATAACAGTTTTCAAGTACCTAAAAGGCTGTTATGCAAGGAGGAGGAGAAAAATTATTCTCCCTAACTGCCCATGGAAGGACAAGAAGCTACAAACTTGAATTACAGCAAGGGAGGTTCAGCTGGACATTAAGAAAAAATTCCTAATTGTCAGGGTGATTAACCACTGGAATAAGTTGCCACAGGAGTTTGTGGAATCTATCACTGGAAGTTTTTAAGAGCAGGTTAGACAAACACCTGTCAGGGATAATTTAAGAGGGTCCTAGGTCCTTCCAGGAGTGCAGGGCACTGGACTCGATTCTCATAGCTCTTTATAGTTTTATGAGTCTACGATTCTACAGATTCATAGCTTTCAGGGCAAGAATGGGCCATCGTGATCACCTTGTCTGGCCTCCCAAATAACACAGGCCGAAGACCTGCCCAACATCATTCCCAGAACAGAGCTATTAGAAAAACATACAGTCTTGATTTCAAAATTGTCATGTCTGGAACCTCCACCACAACCTTTGATAAACTGTTGCAATTGTTAATTTCACTCACATTAAAAATTTATGCTTTATTTCCGGTCTGAATTTGTTTAGCTTTCAAATTCCTGCCATTGGATCATGTCAGATTTTTCTCAGCTAGACTGAATGGACCATTATTAAAAATATGTTCCACGTGTAGATACTCATAGACTAGAACTGTCACCCTTTAACCACCTCTTTGTAAAGCTACATAGATTGAGTTCCTATAAAGTGTGTTTGTGAATCTGTTACTCATTCTCCTGGCCCTCCTCTGAACTCTCTTTAATTTATTAATATACTTCTTGAATTGTGGGCACCAGAACTGAACACAGGATTCCAGCAGGGATCCTACCAATGCCAAAAGTAAAGGTAAATTAACTATGACAAACGGCTCTGTAGAGCTCTCAAGCTTGTTAGTTTCACCGACAGAAGTTGGTTCAATAAAAGATATTATGGCAACCATCCTATCTTTCATATCTTGGGACCTGCATGGCTATAACACTGAAAACAACTCTCTTTGCCTTTTTGAGTTTCCCCTACCTTGTTTATGCACTCATGATTACATTAGCTCTTCTGCCCACAGCCTCCACTGTTGTAATGCCCTGCCTGTAAGGGAAGCTGTTGTGTCAAAAGGCTAATGGAAGCAGTGCACACAAGGTGCGCAGGAACACCGTCCCAGTGTTCAGAAGTTGTATTTTTTAAGAGCAAGACCAAACCCAGTCAAGTGTAAATGTATAACCTGGCAGGCCAAGAACAACCTTCAAGAAGTCAAAAACTAACAGACATTTTTTTCCCTAAGTGCATTTTAAGCAGAAGCCAACCAAACAGTCAGTGGGGACCTGGATGACTGAGATGCTAAAGGTGCACTCAAGAAAGACAAAGCCATTGTGGAGAAGCTAAACAAATTCTCTGCATGGATTTTTCATAGAAAAGGATGTGGGGGAGCCCTACACCAAAACCATTCTTTTAAAGAGACAAATGTGAGGAACCATCCCAGACTGAGTTACCAGTGGAGGAGGTTTTGGAACAAATTGATAAGTTAAACAGCAGTGAGTCACCAGGACCAGATGGTATCTACCCAAGACTTCCAAAGGAACTCAAATGTGAAATAACAGAAATACTAATGTGTATGTAACCTATCACTTAAATCAGCTTCTGTACCAGGTGACTGTAGGATAACTAATATGAAGCATATTTTTAAAAAAAGGCTCTGGAGGCAGTCTTGGCAATTACAGGTCAGGAAGCAGAAGTTCAGTACTAGGCAAATTGGATGAAACCATAGTAAAGATACAAAGGCTATGTCTACACTAGAAAATTAGCCTATATTAAGGAGGCTTAATCTGGACTAATTTGATCCCTGTCTACATTAGGCTTTGCTTAGTTCAAACTCAAAAAAGCTTTGCTTAGTTTGAACTAGTTAGCTGGAACAGATAGTTCAAACTAACCGCTTAGTTTGAACTAACATGATGCAGCCAAGCAAAAACAAACACAGTTAGTTCGAACTAAAAAGTCCCAGTTAGTTTGAACTAACATGCGGTTAGTTTGAACTAACTCCAAACTAGTTAGTTCAGATTAAGCAAGTTTGACCTAAACAGTTAGATGTAGACAAAGCCAAAGAGCCCTGTGGCGCCTTAAAAACTAACAAAGAATTATCAGACACACAGGTGTGAGGCAGGTAGCGCAAGTACCAGCTGTTGCCAAGGTCCCTATCTCTCAGTGGGACACTAACGTCCAGAGCTCGGATCTGTCTGACTCACTCATCGGTTTATAGCAGTAAAATACATATTAGAATTAAAAGGAAGCACTTAGTGCTTGGACTTTTGAATGCTTGTGAGTTGCTGCCTGTGTTAACCTCCCCCGTGATCTTTGTGTTCCATATTGTAACATTATATTTGAGCGGTTGTCTTGGGAGACTCTATGGTGTATGAATTGCCACATGGAGAGGGATATTAATTAGTGTGAAGGGCTGCTCTTCCACAGCAATTGTTACACGTCTTTGGAAAGAACAAACCCATCTGTCCCAAATGGAGTAGGGGTGGATCTTACAACTGGAAACTCCCTACAGCTGGATTGAAAAACTATCATCAAAAGACTCTTCTTGATCTGTTCTCCTGCAGAAGATGAGTTGTGCAGGTGGACGCGGCACAGCAACAGAAAGCACACAAGGCAGGAGGAGGGAAAACCTAGTCCCTTTGGTTTGGGGTGATCTCTGTACTGCTTTCCGTCTGAGAGAGGAGCCAAGGTGTTTCTAAACATAAGCAAAAGATCCCAAGTGCTTAGCCTGGGTAAGCCCTAAGGACACAGAGAGTTTGCTAGTTGCAACAACCTATTTCACCTTTAGAAACCTAAAACTGTGACTTATTTGCGTGCCTGTGTTTCCTGCTTTTACTTTGAAAATAGCTCTCTCATTTCCTTTTCCTGTTTAATGTGTTGTCATGTAATTTACTACAGGATGAGCTAAAAACCCTTCACCTGGAGCAAGCGTTTATTGGTCACTTGAAATCAGAAGTAAAGTGAATATTGCAGTGACTCTGAATATAAGGGCCCATCAATCACAGAGATGGTGCGAAGACTGGTGCACCACTGGGGACCATCTGTGACTCTGTGTTAAGGTAGGAACAGTGCCTGCGGAGTTTGCTCTTGGTGCAGTAAGTTGGTGAAATCTTAAGCGTGGAATTCACAAGCCATTTTGGGTTTGTGCCCTGGTTTGTTACAAACATAGAGTCCTGTGGCACTTAAAGACTAACAAATTTATTTACTGCATGAGCTTTGTGGGAGAAAATCCCACTACGTCAGACGCTCTGAACTTGGATTGTAACACTCTGTCCTGAAGTTAGTGCTCATGCTTTTGCATCGCTGCAGCATGTACACATGAAAAAAAAACTGGCTACATTTGGAGAGGCGCTTTCTGCACCCCACCACTGCCGGACGAGCTGGCTCTTCCCTGCCCCGGATGACTGGAGAAGCTGTCACCTCCCACCCGGGGCCAGAGTGGAGGAGCTCTCTCTTCCCACTCCAGTCCCAGACTGGAGGAGTTCTATGCCCCACTGACGGGGAGATTCTTTTGTTTGTCCCCACCTCGCACACACCCCTGCTGCTGGTAACTTTACACACAGATAAACAGGATATAACCCAGCTTTTGAAAAGGGACATCATGCCTCATCCCTCTATTAGTATTCTTCCAGGGAGTCAAGAAGCTTGTGGATAAGGGAGATCCAGTGGCTACAATGTAGTTGGACTTTCAGAAAACCTTGGACAAGGCCTCTCCTCAATAAGCAAAGTATGCTGTCATGGATAAGAGGCACAGTGACTGGCTAAAAGCATCAAATGAAGTGGGATTTTGTCCCACAAAAGCTCATTCGATAAATGAATTTGTTAGTCTTTAAAAGTGCCACAAGACTCCTTGTTTGTTTTGTTGAACTGGACTAACATAACTGCCCCTTTGGAACTTTATTCCACCCAGACTGTCTGCGAGGTCTCTCTCTCACACACAAACACACACCCCTGTGTCTCCTGTGCTGCTCCAGGAACACTGTTAACCTTGTTGGCCCCACAGGGTATCAAAACACAGAGGGAAACTGAGGCACGCATAGGCTTCATAAAAGTATTACAGAGAATTCCTCCTTTGTCACAGGCGTGTTAACGGAAGTGCCATATGTAAGACACTGGAGGAAAGAATCCCACTCTGCTCAGCCCTCGTGAGGCCCCATCTGGAATCCTGTGTCTGGTTTTTGATACCATCATTTTAAAAAGATGTGAATAAACTGGGGAGAGTCTAGAGCGGTGGTTTTCAACTTTTTTTCCTCAGGACCCAGTTGAAAAACATCATGTATGCCCGCAACCCAAAAATTTGATCTCTGAGCAATGCACTTCACTCTTTTGGCAGTGGCAGCAAGGGATTCCATGACCAAGTGCTTGAGGGTCTGCAACCCATTACAGGGTCCCACTCTAAGTTTGACAACTACTGGTCTAGAGGAGGGCAACAAATCTACAAGAAATTCAGCAAACCTAATCTGAGGGGAAAGATGGAAAACATGGGGGGGGGTGCATGGTAACAGTCTTCAAATATTAAAAGGGTAAAGAAGAAAAGCATTCTGTATGTGCTAGATACTGTATTATATTATTATTTAGCAGGTCAGGGATCAGTTGTTCTTAACCTCCACTGAGGGTAGAACATAGAATAATGGCCTTAACCTGCCACAAGGGAGATTTGAGTTTGATATTTAAAACAATTTTCTAACTAAGAGTGAAGCTCAGAGCTGGTGACCTAGGAAGGCTGTGGAGTCTCCATCACTGGAGGTTTCTGAAAGCATCTTGGACAAACACCTGTCAGGGATGGGTTACTTGGTCTGGCCTTGCAAGAAGGGAAGAGTTGTGGGATTCATCACTCCACCTCTAGCAAGGTGGCAGCTAGAACAGCGGTTCTCAACCACTCTGTTGGGACACAGTGATAAGTGGTAGCCAGGAAGATGGCCGGATTTGACGTGGGGGGTGGGCAGGTGTGTCCTGTAGGGCCACAACACTCTTCTTTGCAAACATGCAGAGCCCAGAGCTGGACACAGCACTGCCGCTGAGGCCCCACCAGTGGGTGAGCAGAGCAGGACTCTTACCCATGTCTTAGATGCAAAAGGCAATAGCTGCTGGATCTGGCTCCTGGTGAATTTAGAATCACCGCAAACCAAAACAAACAAGGAGTCTGGTCTGGCAGCACTTAAAAGGCTAAAAAAATTATTTTGAGAAAGCTCATGCAATAAATAAATTTGTTAGCCTTTTAAGTGCCACCAGATTCCTTGTTTATTTTGCTGAAGTAGACAAACACAGCTGCCCCTTTGGAACTGGCAAACCAAGAGACACTCGACTCATCTTCCTCCCCCCAGCCCCAGCTCCCTGAATTGCTCTGATCTCTGTCTCAGCTCTGGTACTCACTGCTCCAACTCACAACTAGCTTTCTAGCTTCTCAGACACCTTCCCCATTACACCTTCACCCTGGCACAGACAACCCCTATCTTCCCTGTCCCTCAGTTTCCTTGTCCACAAAAATGGGACAATGACACCAACAATCTTCCACAATGCAGAGGCTGGGGAGGTAGGGACTGAACTCTGGCCTGCAAAGTGCAGTGAAAGGCATGGAGGAGGGAGGGAGAGAGGAAGGAGGGGTGGGTAAGAGCAGGGCAGTAGAAGAGTTAACGTCCCTTCATGTCTGTCCAACAGTTCAGCTTCACTCTTACTGCACGGCACTGGGCAACGCACCTGGATCTCTTCAGTGGTGACCAAGGGATGCTGCAGTGTCTGGGCGACAGGACACACTGGAGACAGGCCAAGGCATCAGTGCAGAGTGTGCGCCGTGTACTGAGGCAGGGCCTGGAGCAGCCAGCTTGGGTCTTTCTCATGTCACCTCCAGTTGGTGCCTGGTTCCAGGAGCACACGTGCAGGAGCTGCTTCCCAGCTGCAGGTGCTGGGCTTGCTGGGCATGGTGCTCTGATGAGTTGGGACCTGCAGGGCCCAGCTGCTGATGAGAAGCTGTTGGAAGAGAGTTATAGGTAAACAGTGCAGGAAATTCCCCACAAACGCAGAGTGAATCCCTGTTCCATGTGGCCAGTCCCCACCATGCCTGAGGGCCTCCAAGGATGGGCCAAGGAAACATGCACAGGAAGCTGGGGGGTGACCCAGGGCCAAAAGCTATTTTCAAAAGGTCAGCTTAAACCAGAAAAAGTCTCCTCTACAACAGTGTCTTCACTCAGCCTCTTCTAGCACCTGCAACAAAGCACAGTTTCTGCAGGTTAAGGGTTGTCTAAGCAAGGGACACATCTCAAGAAATGCTTTGCAGTGGGGAGGCACCATCCAAGAGGGTAAGTCCAGTGAGGATCCACAGCGATTGGTTCTAGACCCACGTTTAAATATCGGTACCAAGATTTGGACACAAACAGCAGATCACTGCTGATACGGTTTGCAGATGACACAAAGGCTGGTTATATGGCACGTGAAGCCACCCAGAGAGAGAGCTCTGGATGGATCGCTTGGGAACCTGGGCTGATTCACACCAGTGTTGCTGCAGCTGATGCAAAGTCATGCACCTGGAAAGAGATGGAGGTGGGAGGGCAGTGACTTGGACTGGAACTTAAGGATCACAGTGGACAAGCACCTGAACGTGAACACCCCTATGATCCTGGGACTGAGAAACCCGGGTGCTGGGTGGGAAGTTTATCTCCATGCACAGCAGTGGGACAGCACCCCTGGGCTGTAAAGTTCTAGTGCCCATCTGTAACAACACAGAAAAATTGGTGCAGCTGCAGAAAGGAGCCACAAAATCACTGCAGGATTTGAAAAAAAATCTGTGGCTTTACCCAGGTCACATGAGAGGATCTAGCATCAAAATCTACAAACAGCTCTTCCAAAGCCCAGCCCAGCCCTCCTGCCTGACCCCTCTTCAAAGATTCAACACCCCCACCCTACCCTGGAGATCCCAACTCACCCCCAGGATCCCTCCTGCTAGCATGGACAACCTCGACCGTCCTGCCCCCCCGGGATCCACTGCCCCCCAACACTGCCGCCAACCCCCACATACCCCTAGAAGTGTCCCTGCCCCCCAACACTGGCCCCACCCCCCACATACCCCTGGAAGTGCCCCTGCCCCCCAACACTGCCCCCCCAGCCCCCACATACCCCTGGAAGTGTCCCTGCCCCCCAACACTGCCCCCCCGCCCCCACATACCCCTGGA